>CBVK0102436679.1:0-10333 GCA_900067695.1 Picea abies | reverse complement strand
AGGGGGGGGGGGGGTCCGAAATAGATATTTCCCTTCGGCGAGCCCCTGATCTTACGTGGCGCCGGTCTATTGGTTCTCAAGTCCCATCCCTCACATGCTATTTGACAACCTACCGCTCATGGACGTCATCCTCCACTAAAGCCACTTGTCCCACTTGTTTCCTGGGGTTGAGTCCCATCCCATAACTGTTGTCAGTCCCTGCTGTCAGGGCTTTACCCTTTCCATTCATGACCAGCACTCTTCGATGACTTTTACCTCCAATCACCTGCCTCCACATCACCATCCGTATGTTTTGGCCACCGTCATCTGCCACCTCATCCCAAGTGGCCCGTTGTCCATTAATAAATGGATAATATGCCCATTGTCATGCTGATCATTCTCCCGTGCCAAACTGACCCATTTTTTAATAAAACTACCGTTTCCCTTTTTATTCATTATTCATCCATCGCGCCAGAAACCTCTTATTCCCCCTTTTTATTCATTATTCATCCATCGCGCCAGAAACCTCTTATTCCTCCATCGCTTCTGCATCACCTTCACCTACAATCCATTTGACCCCACTAACGTATTGTTTATTGCAGGTACAGTTGCTGAAATGGTGTCAAAGATGAGACAAGTGGAAGAAGAAGAGAATCCCTTTCTTCCTCCTCCGGTTGACCTGGATAAAATTCCCTTGGTCAATAAAGATCGATTGATAGCAGATACTATCTACAATTTCGACTTTTCTGATCTGCAGTCATGGCTCCGAGAGGTGTTCCTGGACCAGAGCGATGAAATTGGACTCTTGGAGTCCAATTTGCCCCTGTATCTATTTCCCCAGACTCATCATTTCCCCGATTTTTCCCTCAAATGCCAAGCCCATTACATCCCCGACCAGAAAGCCATCATTTCTTCATCTGGAGACACCTTCTTCTTCATCACCCACGAAGATATTGATTAGATGATGCAAATTACCTGTGCTGAATCTGCATCCCCGTTCAACTTAGAAATACTCACTGAGCTATATCAGAAAATGACTTTCCATCAGAGAGCTCAGATATTCGAGATTTTTCTCCCCACTTCCGCTCCACTTCCTTCCACCAATCCCCCTTACCCTTCTTCTATGTTCTCTACCAAAGGAAATCAAATCATTTCTTCTCTATGTGCCCTGCTTGGTCACTATTCTGATCAATGGGTAGATGAGCCCATCCTGGGTTTTCTGTCCATTTTCTCAAACGATGAACAACCTACCACGCAGTTCGACTACAGCACCTTCTTGGCCAATAATATCCACGAAAAATTTGTGAATTTCCCCACAGAGGGTATGTTTAGATATTCCTCCATTCTGGCTTACATGTTCTTCTACTTTCAAGCCGACAGGTTCAGCTTCTCCATGCAGAAGATGGACGCAGACGGGAGGCCACAACAAGTCACAGTGTAGACTTCTCTTCTGAAACATAACTCTGTTGAATACGACTTCAAAGCATTCATTGACCAGTTTTACCACCCTGTGGTAAGTATGTTGAGTGGCATGCCTGAGCCATGAATAAATGATGAAGTCCGGAGAATTCTGTATCTCTCGGACAATGCAAAGACAGGAGACTGGTACTTGTATCAAAATCACACTGAGATCAGAGTTTATGGGTGAAAATTGGCGCCTTACAAACTCCCTCAATATTTTCCAGTAAGGATTTTTGCATTGGAATATATTAGGCAAATAATGAATTCAGATGGCATTCATTTTGTCTCCCTGAAGAAAAACCAGCAATTGAGAATCAAGGGGCAGATCGGTTCTTTCATCTACAATAGTCGAGGCACAGGGGACGAAGCAGATAGAATGTTGAAGGAGATGAAATTCCCTATGATTTTCACCTAGCACTACGATCCATGCAGGCTCATTTTGGAGATGAGGGTGAAAAATAAGAACATCCCTTATACTGATGAGCCCAAGCCGGAGATCGAGAAATTTGCAAATTAGACTAAATGGGATCCCAACACTTTGATGGACGTGGAACAACCATTTGATGTGGAAAAGCAGGGGCCCTCGAAAAGTGCGCCACCCACTACCACACCTTAGTTTACCAAGGAGAAGAGGCCCCGACAGGAATCATCTCCTCCTGTGACAGAGGTGTCATCAGAAGAATTCCAAATTCACTCCAAAGAGCCAAAGATCATTTCAATGCCTGGCGCTACAGTAGAATAGGAAGTTTCTACTACCACAGTGACCACCACAGGGGTCAAGCCAATCAGTCTACCTTTCGGCTTGAGTCAGCACAAGGGAATTACAACAACATTAAAATCCATAGATTCTCCCTTAGATACTCCACCGAGTAAGACTGGGCCCAAGTTGGGCATTTTTGAAAAGTACGATTTGATCAAGAAGAAAAACTAGTCTCTCACTAGCAGCATGTATGCCCAGTTTCAGAAGCAGTTGTCCACAACTCAACATAGGCTTCTTTCATCATTTGACACAGAAAAAGGTAGGATGCATATGGCTTACCTCCAAGCACAAGTGTCGGATCCCAAGGTGATATCAGATTACAAAAGGGCCACCTTTGAATTTCAAGTGAAAGACGTGCATCTAGCAGATTAGATGGATATGCACAAACAAACTGGGGAGATGGTTTTCCACACTTTGGCCCACGCTTTAGCTTCTGCATCAAAGTTTCAAGTAGCTTTGAACAATGCCCAGACCCAACTTAAGCTGGAAAAAATATCATCTTTCGTGAAAGACAATAGAATAAAGACGTTGGAGGAGCTGGTCCTCAAGATCGGTTACGACCCTACGAACGTCAAGGCGGCCGAAGAGATGATTAAAAAGAAAAATGCTAACATCGCATCCTTAAGAAAACAACTAAAGCTCCCTCCGACAGAGGACCCATAGGCAAAGGAGATAGCCTAAAAAGAAGGTGAAAGGGATGAGATGCTGAAGGTACTCATGGAGAAAAATGCTCAGCTAAAGGAGATGGAGGCTGAGATGGAAAGACTGTTGAAAGAGAAAGAGCATGCAAATACAATGGAAGGCATCCCATTAAGTGCTATCCCAATTGCAGGATTGAGCACAGTAACAGTGACAGTTGTTCCATCTACTGCATCAGTGCCACTACCAGAGGGAACAACAAACCTGGCCAAGTCTATGGAGAGAATGAACCTGCAAGAGTCAGAAATCAGCAGGCTTAAGAAAGAAGTGGAGAATATCCAAGAGCTAAAGACTTCCTTCCAGACGAGTCTATCCAAAGAGAAATAGGTGAATGAGCAAATCAGGAAGGAGTTACAACAGCTCCAAAAACAGACAATGGCAGGAAATAATTTGGCTGAGGTCAAAGAGATTGTGTGGACAGATATTTCCAAATCCATAAATGAAATCTGGCCAATGGTTCAAATCATGTTTGAACAAAATGAGTTGCTCGAGAGGAGCAAACAGGCTATGGAGAAAATCAGAATGGAGCTGGGAGACATGCTAATGAAATCATAAGGTTCCTGAATTCCAAGACCAGGGAGGAACTCGAAGAATTGAAGATTGAGGACAGGACAGAAACTATACTTGAGGTTAAAAGGGCTCTAACCAAAAGAGTTCTCATGTTTAAGCTTGAGGAGAAGATTCAAGTCATGGATCAAGGGGTGTAGAAGTTTTTCAATAAGATAGATGCTCTCCAAAGGAAGGGCCTACCTGGCCTGAAGGTCATTAATGACAAACTAATGACACTCCCTGATTACAAGAAAAGGTTGACTGAAGTGTCCAAGGATAGTTCCAAGTTTGTAGGGATACAGGGAAGCATCACAGGCAAAGAATTCATGGATTCCCTGCAGTTGGATATTAGTATTCAACATGAGATTAAACACATATTCATCATCAAGCCTACATTTGCTAAATACACAGACATGGATGAAGTGTATCGGAGATTACTTAAAGTCACAGTGCCAGGTCATCTCATATGGGAAGAACTGTGTGATCTACTAGATTAAGCAAATGAGTTGTAACAATCCAGTCACCTGTCCAGTCAGAAGAGGTTGCGAAGGCACCTCGCCAACGGCCAACCCCATAAATTCAGCATACAGTTGTATCGAGTCATCAAGCAGTTTTGATTAGTTAAGTTAGTTAGTCTAAAAATAGTATGAGCATGTCTTGATCAGTTATGATAGGAACGTTTGTATTTTGAATTATAAATACTTCATCTTTGGAAGTATTGAGGGTTGTTAATTTGCACACCCTATTGGTATCAAAACTGTAATATTTTTTAGAAAGATCGGCCATTAATAAAGAAGAGAAATTTACAGGATTCTTGCGTATGTTCACCGGTGACGTTAATTTTCTAAGTGAATGTTTTCCTTTCTCTGTAATCATTTTGTTTTCTGGAACTAATCTTTATGAATAGCGTAATGTTTCAGTATTTATCTATGATACCCTGTTTCCGATTCTAAAAGATTTTATTGTTTTTCTTCCAATATCTTCAATTAAGAAATTCTTAACTGCTTGTTAGTTGAAGTTATTTTCCTTATCTTTTCTTCTGTCCATCATCTTAACTTATAAAGATCCAGTGAGTGTATTATCTCTCCCTGTGAAGGTTTTCTTTGGCATTTCTAGTTGTATCGATTATTGGCTTAAATACAGACCCCATAGCCCAATGGATGTGTAGAACAGCTCAACCAATTTCAAAAAACTCTTTGACAACAAAACCAACAGTTTCTTTAGCTAGCGTAATATATGAAATTAAAAAACAAAGTTAAATCTTATAGAGAGATCCCTCTCTGAAGCTGGAAGGGCTAGATCACATCTTTAAAAGGGGTTGGTTAAGGTTACCTTACTAGATTTTTTCTCTTTCAACCTCTAGGAAATTTACCAAGTGCTAACATAAATGGCGACTCCACTGGGGAACAAACTAAAATGGAAAATCTAACGACTTCTTTCCCCTAAAGAAAGTTTGACTCTGAGAAGAAAGTTATGTTTAGAGGTTGATTAACTCTGTACATATTATTTTCATAGTCTCTCTTTGAACCTTTTCCCACTCTTGTTGTTCCTCTATGACTGTCTCTGCAGCAGTACAACCTAATATCGAGCCCGGACTATCGAATCAAACATATATTGCGTCAAACCTTTTTGACATAATCCTCAAAAATGCCAATAATGGGGAAGCACTCGAACGTTCATGGGCAGCCAATTAACAAGACATAGTAACTCAGGAACAATTGGAAGCTAGACGACGTCAACATAGAAATCTCCCCTAGTTTCTTTCACCAAAAAATTATAAAAAAAAATTATATATATATATATAAACCAAAAAGAGTTCTGGCTCCCAAGAAAGTTCACACTCGATCTCATCTGGACCCAGAACCCTCTACAGAAATAGATAACCCCGAGCAGTTGTTGAGGCGAAAGACCTTAGCTACTAGTTCAGCGAGTTATACTCCTCTTCATAAGTCTCCTTCCTTTTCCAGAGAACCAGATATCTTTCGAAACTTTGATCTTGATCTTATTGTGCCACGAAACCTTGCTAGAACACGGTCTGAAACCTTTGTGTCTAAGCTCATTTTTTACCCAACTGTGTTGCAACCCCGAACCCCCGAAGTCCCTTCTCCTACGACTAAACTACAAATCACTACCTCAGCACTGCCCAGTCCTTCATCGACCTCGTCTTCCGTCACTACCTCTCCAACCACCCAGGTCGTCGTCCCACCTCCTCCGCCCGTCATGGCTACTCAATATGCCCCTTTGGTGTTGGCCACACCACTACATGCCATGTCCCAAGACTACCAGACTAGACTTCCACAGTTCAATGCAACCGGAACATTAAACACACAACAACATGTAGACAAAATGAACGACTACTTTGATTTGCAAGAAGTTGACGAAGTCGACATTCAAATGAGACTTTTCACCCAAAGTCTGACAGGGGACGTCAAGAAATGGTTCAAAGCTTTACCTGCTGCCTCAGTTCCTGACCTTGTCGCGTTCCAGGGAAGTTTTCTCGACAGATGGGAGGTAAAGAAAAACCCTCTTCAGATACTGTCAGAATACGAGAACATAAAAAGAAATCAAGGTGAGACGGTCCAAGATTATTGCACCAGTTTTAACAATTTGTATAATGCAATCCCAACTGAAATCAAACCTCCTCAAGGTTTGGCATTTATTAAATTCCCTGATGGATTCGATGCTGACATGTCTTACCAATTAAGAGAAAGAAATGCTGCCACCCTTGAAGAAATGCAGAAAAGTTCTATTAGTGTGGAGGCTAATCTGTTGGTGAAACGTGCCCGTCAAAGGTCAGAAAGGAGAGTTACGATCAAAGAAGAACCTTCTACATCAACCACTGATTCCAAATTGGATTCTGTGGTCAGAACTTTGGAATTATTGATAGAACGAACGAGTATTTCAGACAGAAATCCTCCGAGAGACAACACACCTGCCCCTCAGATTCGGAACCCCACTTTTAGAAGAAACCCTCCTCAAATCAGGCAAAGGGATCAAAGAGATCCAAGAGATCAAAGAGATCAGAGAAGTCCTGATCAGCCGATCAGGCCTCCCCTGCAAGAAAACTATGCTGATGAAGGGGGAGAAGTAATTGAGGAATTGGAGGACACTCATATCAACCTCATGGGAATTCACGACAACGAGGCCATTTTTCTTACTCAAGAAGAGTAGGAACTTTTTCTGCTAAATCAAACAAAGGTAAGTGAGCAGGCCAAGGATGCATAACAACAGGCCTATGAAAACACTATTTTGGAGGTGCACCGTCAATACAATATGCGAAGTAAGAAGACAGAAGGAAAATCCTTGAAAAAGACAACCGAAACAGAGAAGGTAGCTGATACTGAGAAAAACCTCGAGTCGAATATTGCTGAAAAAACTCCTGAGAAGACCGCTGCTGAAAAGTTTTCTGAGAAAGGTAAAACCGACTCTCCGGTGAAGAAAAGCATCACCATAATGAAAAGACCAGTGCAGCCCAAAGTTTCACCTGTTAATCCACCCAGTACTTCTGAGCGGAAGAATGGGGTAGACCAACCAGAATCAATGAGTCAGACCCAAACTCCTGTTCCTTTTAGCCTGGAGGCAGAATTGGCCAAAATTAAAATCTCTATCCCACTTACAGAGTTGATGAGTAGAGGCGACTATCGTTCACAAGTACTAAAATATTTAGCCATTGAACCTGACATAGGCACCAAAGCCTTGACTATTGGATCAGTGACTCATTCAGACACTGTGAACCTTACTGATGACCGTCCCGAACTCGTTTTCGAAACTGAAGTGAATGGTCGAGATGATACCGGTGATGTAGCTCCCTTTTACATCCGTTTGAACATACATGATTTGATATTGCATAATGCCATGTTGGATTCAGGTGCCTCACATAATCTGATGCCTAAGGCAGTAATGGAAAAACTGGGATTGGAGGTTACTAGGCCTTACAAAGATCTACACTCGTTTGACTCAAGCAAAGTCAAATGTATTGGTCTGATTAAAGACCTCTGCATCACCCTGGTTCAGATCCCTTCAAAAAGCATGGTAATGGATGTGGTGGTTGCAGACATACCGCCAAAGTATGGTATGTTGTTATCCCGGTCTTGGGGATCTAAGTTGAAAGGAAATTTGCAGCTAGATATGTCTTACGCCACTATCCCAGTGTTTGGACAACAAAGGAGGTTATACAGAGAAACACTGATGAAGTATATGGTCAGTAGTCAAGAGAAACCCCACAATTACCCCCTTTACTCTGCTCATTCCGATTTAGATTCGTTCATCCTGTACAATGATGGTGATACAGAAGAGCCAGATATTCAATTGATGGAAGATGTAGCTAGTCAAGATGAAGGTCCAGAAACTAGTGAAGTAGCAAAGATGAAAAATGTAATCGTTGAAGATTTCCCCTCTGATTTCTGGAGTATGGATTTTGATGGGTCTGTAAGTAAAGAAGGATCCGGAGTTGGAGTCTGGCTGCATAATCATCGAAACAGGTATTCAGAGAATCATTCCTACAAACTGAACTTCCAGTGTACTAACAACATTGATGAATATGAAGCTCTAATGCTCGGTCTGAAGCTGTTGAAAACGGTTGGTGCTAAGCAAATTATGGTAAGAGGTGACTCTGAATTAATAATCAAACAAATTAAAGGTGAGTATGCTGCTAAACACCCGCACCTTAGAGCCTACAGGAACGTTGCTCTCGATGCTTTGAAGTGTTTTAATGAGGTTGACTTGCAGGTAATGCCGAGAGGACAGAATATTCTGGCCAACGGATTAGGAACATCAACTGCTTCCTACAATATTCCTTTCCACCAAACTCGCCCATACACTGTTGAAGTAAAATGCAGACCAACAGTGCCCGATAATATCAGGTACTGGCAAGTGTTTGGAAATGACGATCAGATAGAGGATTTTCTGCTATGCAAGAACGATTTTAAATGTACAAACATAGATTTAGAAAATGAAAACGAGAATGTAAATAATTCTGAGTTTGAAATAGATAGTGTTAATACTGTAAATACAGTAGATACAGAAGATACAATAGATTCAGGAGAGTTAGGGGATGACAAAATGGATGCCGAAGTTTTACAACTGAAAAGCAATATTTTACCTAAAGGGCTTGTCCCTTTAGAAGATCTGTTTGACAATGACGATGTAGCTAAGAAACCAAAAATATAAGCCCATGGGCAAGAGGTAGAAGACTGCAATATAGGAACTGAAGAGAAACCTAGGATGGTTAAATTGTCCAAATCTTTACCCCTAGAACAAAAGCTTAAGTACATTGAGCTATTCAAATAATATTCAGACGTTTTTGCCTGGGGCTATGAAGATTTAAAAGCCTATGATACCAACATCATACAACACAGGATTCCCATAAAGGAAGACCAGAAACCATTTAGGCAAAAACTTAGGAGGATAAATCCCAAGTTGTTGCCCTTGATAGAAAAAGAGATTAAGAAAATGTATGATGCCAAGATCATAGTCCCACTACGTTTCTCTAAGTGGGTTTCAAATTTAGTCCCTACACGCAAGAAAACTGGGGAAATTTGACTCTGTATAGATTAACGAAATATGAACAAAGCATCCTTGAAGGATAATTACCCCTTGCCTAAAATGGATCACCTCATGCAAAGAGTGATCGAGTCTAGTCGAATTTCTCTGTTAGATGGTTTTGTCAGGCTACAACCAGGTCCTAGTTGACCCAGACGATCAGGAAAAAACCGCTTTCACCACACCATGGGGCACTTTCATGTATGTGAAGATGCCTTTTGGTCTGATGAACGCAGGAGCCACCTTCCAGAGGGAAATGCAAATCGCCTTCATAGAAGAGTCAGGTAAGTTTATTGTCATTTATCTAGATGATGTAACTATGTTTTCCCACACTGATGATGAACACCTGCGACATCTTAGACGAGTTTTCGAAAAGTGTAGAAGGTTCAGGATTTCTTTAAATCCCAAGAAGTGTCTTTTTGGGTTAGAAGAAGGCAAACTGCTGGGACACATCATCTCTAAGGAGGGAATCAGAATTGACCCCAGCAGAATAGAGGCCATTCTAAAGTTAGAACACCCAAGAAATCTAAAGGAACTACAGTATTTTATAGGGAAAATTAACTTTCTTTGAAGATTCATTCCTAATCTAGCCGAGCTCCTTCGAAACATTACAAACATGCTAAAAAAATATGAAAAAATAAAATTGGATTCTGAGTCCAGACAATCCTTTGAACAAGTCAAACGAGCACTGACAGAAGCCCTAGTTTTGATTAGTCCCGACTTCACTAAAGATTTCTATATTTTTTCTTTCGCATCTGAACATACTATAGCAACTGTATTACTGCAGAAGAACAGTGAAGGGTATGAACAACCCATAGCTTTCTTCGGCAAAGCTTTAAGAGATGCTTCCCTGAACTACAATATTATGGAGAAGCAGGCTTTTGCTTTGGTAAAAGCTATAAAGGACTTCAGGGTCTATCTTCTTCATTCACACATCATAGCTTATGTTCCAAACGCGGTAGTAAAAGATATCTTGACACAAGACAACCCTGATGGGAGAAGGGGAAAGTTGATTGCAGTTATTCTAGAATATGACATAGAAATCAAGCCCACAAAACTGATCAAAGGCCAAGGCCTTGCCAAATTAATGGCTGAATCGAACTTTCAGGATCTTAACATTAATTTTCTATATGTGGCAGATGAACAGGGTGAGATGGCGACTCTGAACGTTAGAGAGTTTTTTCTAAACTCTCCATGGTATGCAGACCTTATTTTTGTTCTACAAAATTTACAAGCTCCCCCTGGTTTAACTAAAACTAAAGCTAGGTTTTTAAAGTTGAAGGCATTGAAATCTTGTATTCTAGAAGGAAATTTGTATTGGAAAGACCCTGCAGGTATTCTTTT
>CBVK0102436592.1:0-15636 GCA_900067695.1 Picea abies | reverse complement strand
TCTGTGATCCAGGTGGAACCAGAGGGAGAGTTCCTACCAGAACCTCAATGCATACTGGACAAAAAGGAAATCATGCTCTGAAACCAAACCATTGCACAGGTCAAGGTGCAGTGGAGACATTTTGGCCCAGATGAGGCTACATGGGAAATGGAGGATGCCATGAAATAGGCATATCCGATTTTGTTTACCTCTGAACATGCATTTCATATTGATAGATAGAACATCGAGGATGATGTTCCTTTAAGGGGGAGGGAATTGTAACACCTTGTTTCCCCCAGTCTATAAAAATAACTATACTGGCCAAGAACTATGGCAAACTCAAAGATGTGAATGTGTGATTTGAATGGACCTTAGTATACGAGGTCAACGAATGTAAATTAACATTATGAATATATAAATTTATATGTTGCAGGACTGCTTGGAGGGGGATGTGCTGAAAAAGAGACCACGATGGCTAAAGAAAGGTGGTGGAAGGCACCTGGAATGGTGGCGTTAACTTCCACCGAAACCAATACCGTATTTGGTCTTCACTGGCTCGGAGAACAAAGAGTGGCTCATTGGCCCCGAAATGAATTACTCACCAGGATGGTAGGTGAAGAGGCTCCTCATGGGTTAATGAGGGATGGGGTTGAAACACCCATCCATGGAGGCCTCAGACCTGACCAACGTGGGGAAATTCATGCCACACGTAACCTCACCGAAAAGAAAAGGCAGGTAAAAGGTGTGGAAGGGGGATGCGAGGGGGATGGTAGAAGGAGAGTAACCTCCATTCTCGATCGCTGAAGAACAAAGACAGAGAGTCTCAAGCATCATGGTCTCATCTCGGGGGTGGCTAGTGGTAAATCCATTCAGAATCGTTGAGCCTACGGTTGGGTGGAAATGAACACCCCTCTCAGCAGTTGCATCAAACCCAATGTTTTTCTAATAAGTGTTTTATATCTTGTATCTTGAACTTTATATGCTGACATGTATGCTCATAGTCTGTACAATTATGAATGGTTTCAGTATAAGACTGTCTGCAGGGTGTTTTGATCAGAAATGATGGCTGCATGTTTTTATTAGAAAGACCACGTATGGCTTATGTTTATATATATTGAACTAATACAGATTTTCAAGTCTTCCCTTGGGAGATTTGTTCTCGTGTTTGTCTTACCTGATGCCTTGGATAGATTTCCCCATGAAGGCACCCTTTCAATACTACTCCCTTACCTTCTAGAAGACCTTCCAGTCTGGTCTTCAAAAACCTGGTGTAAATTGCCCGAGGACCCAAAGGAGGATGTTATATTTTAAGTCTTAAAATCTTGCATGAGGGAGAATGGTCCTCGTAGACCTCAACATTTCGGCATTTCGGTATCCAAAATACCCAAGGGCGAGTTTCCTTGCACTCGCAAGTCCCGAATCCCCGACTTGCGAAATCCCGATATATTAGTGTGGGAGTAAGTTAAGCGTTTTTGGTGTTTCGGCACTCGGAGTATCTAGGTGCGAGTTCTATGGTACTCGCGAGTCCCGAAACCCCGACCCACGAAATCCTGAAATGACCGTGTGTGGATGAGTTAGGACCTTTCGGTGGTTCGGTACCCAGGATACCCTTCCTCTTGCTAATTGCACGAATGAGATCCTTTCGGATGATCTAAGGTCTGTTACGACCATTAAATTTGATGAGGAACGCAGACACAAATGCCTCGACCCCTTTTTACCTTCGTAAGTCGTGAAGAAATTGGAACCGTCGATTCCAAGACCCATGGGAGTACCTGGATCGTCTAGCTGTAGGGTACACATGGCGGCCAATAAGCGTTTCGGCTTTTCGGCACCCGGGAGATTAGAGGGCAAGAACCCTTATCCTCACGACTCCCGAAATCTCAACTTGGGAAATCCTGAAATGAACTTAGCCTCATATATATATATATGTATCGGCATTTCAAAACTTCGGCCCCCGAAAAACTCATATGCGATACCTCTTGTCATCGCATGTTGCGAAATCCCGACGTATGAAACCACAAAAAGGTTTAGCATGGGTAAGCCTTGGTGTTTTGGTGTTCCGAAAATCAGGAAACCCAAGGGTCCGTCTTCTCGTACTCACAAGTCCCGAAATCCCGACTTGCGAGATCCATAAATAGTATAGTGTATTTCATAGTTTGGTGTTTTGGAGTTTTAGCTTCCGGGAAACCTAGGTGAGAGACCTCATGATTCTCGCATATCACGAAATCCCGATGGACAAAACCCCGAAATGATAGTAGTGTGGATGAGACATGGTTTTTCGGTGTTTCAGCACCCGGAATAACTAAGGGTAGGATCCCCTTGTCATTGCACCTTACGAAGTCCCGACTTGTGAAATCCTGAAACAAGCTTAGCGTGTATATATATATATATATAATGAGCTTCGGAATTTCAGCTCCCGAATATCTAGATGCGAGACCTCTTGTCCACGCATATCATGAAATCCCGAAGTAGGAAACCCCAAAATGAGTACAACGTGACTAGAATTTAATGTTCCAACATTTTGGCACCTGGGATATCTGGAGGCAAGTCTCTCGTCCTCACGACTCCTGAAATCCCAACTTGTGACATCCTAAAATGATAGAGCGTGGATAGGTTAAGATGTTTCAGAGTTTTTGCTTCTGGGAGACCCAGATGCGAAATCCTCCTGTCCTCGTATATCGCAAAATCTCGATAGGCGAAGTCCCGAAATGGACTAGCACACATGGTTTTGGTGTTTCAGCGTTTCGGTACCCAGGATCTCCAAAGGTCAGTTTTCCTCGTGTTCGCTAGACACGAAATTCCAATGGATGAAACCCTGAAATGAATAAGGGAATACATGCATCGCGATTTTTCTGAATCGCAAAAGCTGGGAGCACCTCTCCAGTAAGACCTTTGGTCATAACATCCGATCATATGAGTACAGATAAGGGATGGCAGGGTCTGTATCAGGTCCCATAGGAATTCGAGGAATTCTGTTCATTGGAGAAAAGATGAAAAAGGACGAAAAATTTTGATTTACGTATTGGGTGTGTTAAAATGGACCTTCAGGGTAGTGATGACAACATTAGGTTCTACATCAATGACCCACTCCCTCTTTTCTGGATCTAATTTAGAGTCGGAACCTACCTATGAATATGAGTCTTTAAACTTTTCCACCAATGACTGCTTTGAGCGACATTCATTGGTGTTATCCCAAGAGATTTTATGGAATTCACACCACTTCCCAGTGTCTTTCTTCATCTTCCCATTAACCTTCTTTGTTTGTGGCTTGGACTAGTTTTCCTAAGGGGGTCCATTCTTGCTTTATGCTTTGTTCTATGGATTGGGGACACCTTTTCCCTGCTTCTACTCTGACGAATTCACAGATCCAAACTCCCACTTCTTCTGTTTAAATGTTTTCTCAATTTTGACAACACATTGATAAGTCACGCCCAGTCATGGGATGTCTAGAAACTCCATTTTTTTTGGATGTGTCTATGCAGACAACCATGTTACTTGAGCACCAAATGTCATTCGAGTCTTTGATACCCAGATTGGTGCACAAGGTATGGAAGATATTTGTAAACTCTGGTACTCTCTAGTCCCTTTCTATCGTAGTGTGGTCCATTTTGTATATTGGTCATCGTAGCTTCCAGGACGGTAGTATTGTTCCTTAATGGAATCCCTAAAATAATCCCAAGTGGGTGTGACCGAAAATATTGCAGATTCCTCGATGTCCTTTTTCTCACATTAACGCTCCCACCAATCCTTGACATGGGGGATATCCTTAAGGATCACAAAGGTAATCTTTTCTCTATTGGAAAAATTATGGACCAAAAAATACCCTTCTAGCATATTCAACCATTTATATACAACATATACATCTATCTAGACTTCAAATAAGAGAATATCAAAATTAACTTGTACCTTGAAGGAGGCGACACCTCCAAAGTGGCCTCTTGATGAAGATGCGTCACCTGTTGGCAGTCGTCGGAGGATCTGTACAAATTTATCCATCATCTCATTCCTTTGTCACATGAGGGATTCCTTGAGAAACAATTTAAAAGTATCTCTTACTCCATTTTATCTCTTTTCTTTCTCCATGGGAGGCCATTGTAATCTGAAGGGACGATCTTGTAAGGGATCAACTAGTTCGAGTCTCAACTTCTTGTACCCTGAACTTGTTGGGGACATGCACAAATAAACAAATAAAGAGCAGACCACTTTGATACCACTGATCCAGATTTATAAATGGAACAAAATTAAATACACATGTATAGAAAATAAATACACAGAGATACAATAAAACTTGAATTCTATTAATAAAGAGAACCCGTTGAAACTGTAAAAATGTAGACTGAAACAAACTTGCTTGAATGGTGGAAACTTCTCTAAGAAGAGATGTGACAACTACACTCATTCAAAAGAAGATGAGTACAATTAGGCTCCAAAGGAATTTTTAATATAAAACATAAATGAGAAAACCATAAACTTCCAAAACCCTAACCCTGGGAGATGAAACACCAAAAGGTTTGTGGGCCCCGATGGGGGTAGTTGATACATCAAATTCTAGAGGGCATAACTTTTTCATTCGATCTTTGTTTGGGGAACTCGGTACACCATTGGAAAGGTATATCCAAGGAGTACATATTTTGTTCATCCTAGAATTTTCCTCCAAATACATGATAAGCATTCTCAAGCCCAAAAAACATCGTTTAGGGCCTCAAAACAACCTCGAATGTTTGGGACCTGAAAAAATGTAAAAACAAACTGCCAAAATAGAATTTTTCTTTAAGCCAGTGGAATAGGTGGGTGGTCACTGATATCCACTTGGATCACTAGTGACCTTGAAGAAAATTTTAAAAGATTGAAGGTGGATAGTGGACCAATCAACTAGGGAATCAATAGAAAAACTTAAAAAAAGGAAATGGAGATAATTGTACCTTCTAGTTAGTTAGGATTCTCTTGTAGAATTTGGTTGTTCACACCATATGGTTAAGGATGCCTCTATCTTTTCCTTGTAGAGTAAAGTTGAGGAAGAAAAGGCATTTGTCATAGATGACTATGCACTTACTATTGTTTCTAGTGGTAGAGTTAAAGTGGAGGAAGAAAAGGCATTTTTCATAGATGATTATGCAATTACTAGTGTTTTTAGTGGCAAGGTTGAGTGTGGATGTGGTGTGGTCATTGATGTTTACTATGTACCCCAAATTATTGTACATATGTTGTTTATACCACAACCCACTTAGAGTGGAAAGAAGGTCAAGTTTTGGCTTGATAGGCTTGTTGTAAAAGATATTAACAATGTTTTTGTCATTGTTGAGGATATTCTTGATCCTAAATATAGACTATATAAGTTTTTTTATTTTCCAAAGGATAATATGGGATCAACCACCCTCATAGCCAAAACTCGTGGTCGAAGCAACAATTTTCAAGAAAGACTAGGACATCTAAATTTGAGGAGCATGAATTTGATGGTAATGTTGAATATAGTCCATGGATATCCCAAAGTGGTTCCTATAGATGTTGTGTGTGAGGGTTTTGTACTTGGTATCATCGCCAAGAGGAATTTGAGAAAGGAAAGTCATGGAAATAAAAGACTCAATTGGAAATTATCCACAATGACCTTTGCATAATGAATCAACCTTCCCTAGCTATTGCAAGGTATGTTTGAACCTCCATTGATGATTTTTTGAGATGAACTTGGGTATATTTCTTGAATAACAAAGAAATAGATTTTGAGAAGTTCAAGAAAATTAGGGCATTGATTGAAAAATAATGTAGTCAACCTATGAAATGCTTGATGTATGATAAGGGAGGAGATTATGAGAGAAAGGGATTTTAAGACTACTTATTATTGAATGGAAACTTGTGGTAGAGATCTATACTTTATACTCCCCAACAAAATGGATTTTTTGAGAGGAAGTATAGATATTTTTTTTGCACAGGGGAAGACCCAGGGTTCAACACTTAAAAACGCACCAACAAAACCTTGACTACCATCCCTTTCGGTGACACCTGCGAAGTAGGTGAAGTCTCACTCGAGGTAGAAGCAGGGGGGTTACAGGATGCAGGTGTCTGTAACCAATATGGGACACAGATCTATGATAATAACACTTCACAAGGTATTCTATTAACACTTAGAAGATGACATGCATTATTTTCCTAATCTTAGTAACATCGTAGAACATACCCAAAGATAGATCAGCACAGTAATAATAAATGATTATATATCCTGAGCACCTAGCACTGAGTTAGATCTAACATTCATTTATCATTAACACAAGTAAAGCACTAAGCAAAAAAAAATCTATCTATCATACATAATAATCAAAGCACTGAGAAGATTCATAACATAAACAACACAACACAAATCAAACCAAAGACACAAGATATACGTGGTTCACCCCAGTGTGGGGATACATCCACCAACCACTTCGCCTTCTTTATTATTCATCTGAATCTTACATTCATTCACTCCTGTGCACTAAGCCACAGAGTCAAGCTTTGCATTAGACAGGATATCTGCACACTGAGCACCAGATCCTCCTTCCAAAACTAGGTCAAGGCACAGAGCCAATTCTCTATCAAGCACATAGCCTTACTCACATACATTCCCTTGAACAAAGATAATAACATTACTTTCACTGAACTCTCCACTCTTGTCTAAAATATTCTACTTCTACCATACATTCTTACTTATTTATACTTTTACAATCCCTTACAATAAGGCCTAATCATGGGTAAACCCCATGGGCCGACATCCCATAAACCCATTATAAAAACCCTAGAGAACCCCTTACTAGGTCTACATAGCCGATAAAATAAGTGAGATCCACGATCTCAGCTCCGCCTGGGATATCTTTCTTCGAACAATGTGTCAAAGTTCAAAAGTGGTCCAAACCTGACCAAGGTTTCCTCAAAACTTGGTCGAGGGCCAACAGGCCCCCAACACTCACCTGTGACTCGTCCAGAGTCATTCAGGTCTAGTCAATGCTGCTTCAAATGCCTTGAGCTTAACTCGAGCTACATCGACTTGGTGCTTCACCTGAGCCTCCTTCTCATCGAGCTCCTGGATTGTCTTCTCTGTAACAAGCCCTTCCAGGTGTTGTTCTAATGTTGCAACCACTTGGTCCAATTGTGAGCCCTGTCCATCAATCTCTTCGAACACCTTGCAGGCTTCGTCCTGCATAGGTTGCAACTTCTGCGTGACTTCCATTACCTTTCCCTAGAGGGCAGTGATCTGTTGTTGTACTGCAAGTTTCTCCTGGGATATTTTCATTCTTTCAACTGCGGTGAGCAACTTCATTTGCACCTGCATGAAAAATGCCTGTTGTTGTTCCCCCTGTAGCCGTGCTTCCATCTTTATTAGCTCTGGATCCTCGACAAGGCATTCATATGTCTGTGTCCTTCTATCACTCAGTTGCTTGCACTCCGAGACAAGGGCTCTTATCCTTACTACTGTGTTCTTAGTGTTTTCCTCCCTTTGTTCATGCACCTCCTGCGGAGTGCTCGGTACTGCTTGGGCCTTCAATTCTGTTATCTTGGTTGAAGCTACTAGATGGTCTCAGCGAGCTTCACTACTTGAGCCTCAACCGACTCTTGTTCCTTCTGTAGAAAGCCTAGCACAAAGCGACATTATTTACTCACTACCTCTTTGACTGCGGCCTTCTCTGCAAGCAATTGCTCCCTTTCTCTCTGTAGTTGGGATTTTTCCTCCTGGAGCATTGACTAAAAATCTTCTCTCTCACTTTCATAGGCGGATACACTATACCACGCTACTCGTAATTGTTCCAAGGATTCATATTTCTCTTGTTTCAAGGCTTCTGTATCATTCTCCTTATCTTCATGTACTTTCTGAAGTTGAGCTTTTGTCGCATCTTCAAGTCTTCTCAATTGGGCCGGTTCATCCCCCAATTCTGCAATCTGTGATGCAGTAGGTACTGTGTGGACCAAACGAACAACTTGTTGTAATTATTTCAATTCCTTTTCGATCCTTCCATATATATCCTCTTTATTCTCTCCATATATCTGCAAGATATCCTCAGAAGCATCCTCCATAGCTCTGTGGACCAAAATGATATCGTCCTCCATGAGCGTGGCCTCTAACTGGGGCTTATTAGCACGTGTATTCTTCCTTGCTGAAGGTTTCTTTGGAGAAACCTTCCTCTTCTACGGTGTTACTGTCCTAGTAGGGGGATCCTCAAGTGGAGGGGTGGTAGCTTTGCCTCCTCCTTTCCCTTCTTCTCCTTCACTTCCTCCTCCATATCCTTCTGCTTCATATCCTCCTCCTCCTAGTGATTCATATCCATTATCTTCAAAACCATTGTCCTCCTCATCAGTCTCTATATCCTGGACTTCCTCCTGCTTTTTTTTCTTCTTCGTCCCATTGGACTATCCGACATGCTCAACCTGGGTGACTATGGGGCTTCCTATGGTGTCAGTGTCAGAGAGTTTTGCATTAACGATGGGTACAAGGAATTCCTCCGACCACTCCTTTGTAATCTTCTCCATGTCTTCATCTTTTATCTTGTAGTACGATTGTAATGAAGATCTATGCAGTGATGTGGATGAAATGTGGATCTGCGTGGAAATTTTCTATTGGTCGGTACTGGTGCAGGGTGCGTGGTTTCATGCGCGAAAATGATTCAATGGAAACCTTCAATTGCTTATAATGTGCATGAAACACAACATTGGACTGCCACTGCTTCGTCATGTCATTGGTGTACCACAAGGTGGAAAACATAGCAACCAACGACTTCGAGGGTTCGATCTTTGGGAAGGTGGCTCCTTCAGACATTTTCCAAGAGACAAATGTGATCAAAAGGATCAGCCAACTGTAATGGAATTCATATCCCAAATCCTGGGCTTCACAACAATATTTCTCTAGTTAATTGATGAGGTAACTCACCCAGTTCATCTGCATGACCTCCACACATTTTCCTGCAAGGTCCACCACGAACCCGATGACCTGTGTGGGGAGGTTCTTCCTTACGAGCTTGCCAGCTATGAGTTGGAAAGCGAGGCACACTGTGCCGTCCTGTATAGAGGATACCTTGTAAACTCACTTTCCTTTTTTGACTTCTCCGTAAGCTTCCTTGATGCGTTGTGCCAAGGAGCGGTCTGAGGCCTTCCCTGGATAAAAACGTTGAGGGTCAGGTCCCTTCATGCTTAAGCCTATGATCTGGTGGATCAATGCCAGATCCACAGTAATCCTTTGGTCGAGCCATAGGTATCCACCATGATAGCACAACAGGAGGATTTTAACGCAAGCATTAACCTCTTGCTGGTGGTCAAAATGGGGAATCTTCATCACATTTAGCACGGTGGACTACGCCAGTCCCTTAATCCATGGATGGGAGACGAGGCTAGGATTCTTCCCAGTTGACTTCGTCAAGTAATGGTGGGGTGCTAGCATAACATAGTTCTTCCTGTCTCCTAAATTGAAGTTGTTGTTCTTTAGTAGCGGGATCTGTCCTAACTGACTCCTGACTACGCGTATTCCTTTCAGAATGTATGCGGTGAATACAATGTACTCAAAATCTAATGGGATGTTGTCATGGTTAATTGCGTCAGACAAAGGTGGGATATACTCTGGCAGGATGGACAAGATCTAATTCACATTAGCCAGATCACCGCGGTGCTTACTTCGTTGCTCAGTCACGGGGTTGACACGACCAGAACGACGTGCAGTCGAAGTTGAAGCCTACAATCCCCTAGTAGAGGATGCCTGGACACCTTCAGTTAACGGTCTGTCAGTCATTAGCTTCTTGAGGACTTTCTATAAATACTTCTCTAATTCATTAGGTTCACCTGACATTCTAACTTTTAACAGACAGGTCGGGGTAGGAGAACAGATAAGTGGGGTAGAAAAACAGACAGAGAGGTCTAGTTTCTGATAACATAGCTCGACACACAATTAATTCTCTTCTTAGCTCAGTTAATCATGGGTAGAAAAAAGTGGTCCTGACATAGCGACTGACAAGTTAAATAAGCGAGGCCTTGTAACAGATTCTTCCAACGACCAAGAATGCTTCCATCAATGTGAATCTGTCCATTATGGCGCAGTCTCAACATCCAAAAGCGGTCCATCCATCCATAAATGTTTTTTCTAACCAGTCCAGAGCATCATTCTAATGGTCGGGGTGCCTCCAACGGTCATATAGTGTTTCCAGGGCGAAGTCCCATTCTGCACGGTCATGCTGTCCCAGCGAGGTTCAAATCATGCAAACCTGCCTCCTATGAGGTTCCAGTCTGCGAAGTGTTCCATCTGTTCTCTGTAGATTCTTGTAGTTTTTCCAACTTAGCTTTCCTTTTATTTAGCGTCCTTTCCTTATTTCCTGTGATATGAGTCTCTCTAACTATTTCTGGATTCCTCTTTCCATTTTTATTCTTATCTCCCCTAGCGTAGTGAATTTGCACTGTTGATGTGCCCTCAAAGGGTCTGAAGTTAATATCCCTTCTCTTAATACTTCCTGGGTGGATATACTTCTTTCTTGACTGGATAGGCCCTTCAAACCTTCTTGCATTCTTTCAACCTTGACAACTAATTCTCTTGCCTTCTGTCCCTCCTGGGTTGTTACTTTGTTCTATTGCTTTGACTTATCCTCTCGTTCTTCTATTAGTTGATCTATTTTTCTAGCTATGAAATCTCGTAGTTCTTTCTTTTTCTTTTCTGTAGATTCTTCCTCTGCTTTCCTTCTTATTTGATCCTTCTCAATCCAAGTCTTACCTAACAAAAGTGGGAAAGGGGCATTGTACTCAACAAACTTAATGACTTCAAATTCCTCTTTAGTCGATGTTCCATGAATAATAATAGGTACATTAGTAACTCTTCCACATAAAGTTATCATATTTCTCTTAAACAAGCCTATCCTTCCCAATGAAGGTACCACAGTAGGCTTTCCCAAAATTTCCCAAGTGTCTTATGTCATAATATTTACTTGTGTTTCTTCATCCAAGACACAGTCTATGTAGAAGTCTTCTATTGTTGCACTTATGTGTTGTTTTACTTTCAGGATCTCTGGTAAACAGACATCTTTGTGAACATCCATTGTTTCTTTCAACTGTAATAACGTAATCTGATCTTTCTCTGATTCTTTCTCTTTATGATTCTCTAACATTCCCTTAGTCTCTTGACTTCCTTCATAGTTTTCTTGTCTCATGTTCATTCGTTCAACTTTAGCAATGATCCTTGGACAATCCTCAACCTCGTGACCAACAATATTACAACAAAGACAAATAGGACCTGTGCCAGGGCAATCCTTAGCAATATGTCATGTTCTTATGCAATTATAGCACAATGGAAATCCTCTTTTCCTTTTAAATGTTCCCCAACCTCTTTTATGCTCTGCACTAGGATCACAGTGTTGGACCTGCACTCTGCAAAAAAGATTTCTAGGTTATTTCATCCACTTATTAGTCCAAAACTTCTTTCTATGCATAGGAATAACATATATTTCTTCATTTCTATTAACTTTACTCATATCAACTCTTTCTTCCAACTGCACCCTAGCCTTCAGACTAGGACATAATCTGTTAAACAAACTTAAGTTCATGCTTTCAAAAAACAATTTCACGTATCTTTCTCTTGTCAAAGCACAAAACTTTACCTCTCTTAAGATATTACCTCTTTTCTTCAGATCAGATTTCTTTCTTAGCACATAGCTTCACAAGTCAAGTAGAGTGTTGTGCACTTCAACAACAAATCTATGCACAAAAATTCTCTTTTCTTTACTTCAGTTCCCAACAATCACATTTTCAGGTCCCAAGAACGAAAACATTTGTTGGCACAAGGGCAGACCCAGGTTTCAACACTTAACAACGCACCAAAAACCCCCAACTATTGGCCCTTTAGACGACACCTACAAAGAAGGTGAAGTCTCACCCGAGGTAGAAGCAGGGGGGTTACAGGCGCAGGTGTCTGTAACCAGTCTGGGACACAAATCTGTGATAATAACACTTCGCAGGGTATTCTATTAACACTTAGAATATGACATGCATTAGTTTCCTAATCTTAGTAACATCGCAGAACATACCCAAAGATAGATTGACACAGTAACAATAAATGATTATATATCCTAAGCACTTAGCACTAAGTTAGATATAACATTCATTTATCCTTAACACAATTAAAGCACTAAGAAACAACAGATCTATCTATCATACATAATAATCAAATTACTGGGTAGATTCATAACATAAACAACACAACACAAAGCAAACCAAATACAAAAGATATACGTGGTTCACCCCAGTGTGGGGCTACGCCCTCCAACTGCATCACCTTCTTTATTATTCGTATGAATCTTACATTCATTTACTCCTGTGCACTAAGCCACGGATTGAAGCTTCACATTAGACAGGACATCTGTGCATTGAGAACCAGATCCTCCTTCCAAAACTAGGTCAAGTCACATAGCCAATTCTCCATCAAGCATAGAGCCTTACTCACATACATTCCCTTGCACAAAGATAATCACATTACTTGCACTTATCTCTCCACTCTTCTCTAAAAGCTTCTACTTCTACCATACATTCTTACTTATTTATACTTTTACAATCCCTTACAATAAGGCCTAATCATGGGTAAACCCCATGCGTCGACATCCCATAAACCCATTACAAAAACCCTAGATAACCCCTTACTAGGTCCACATAGCCTGCAAAATAAGTGAGATCCACGATCTCAGCTCCGCCTAGGCACTCTTTCTTTGAACAATCTGTCGAACTTCAAAAGTGGTCCAAACCTGACCAAGGTTTCCTCAAAACTTGGTCGAGGGCCAACATATTTCATTAAGATGGATATATGTTTTCTATAGGAAAAATGAATGTCAACATTTTTTTGGAAAGATATTGTTTTCTACTTAGATTACCTCCCAAATATAATCTTGACCAAAGCATCATGGGATGTGACTCCTCTTAAAAAATTGAGTGGAAGGAGATATTGGTCAAACATATTGAAATCTTTGGATGTTTACCTTAGCCTCATATTATAGATGAGAAATTGAAGAATCTAGATCCCATGAGTCATGCTTCAATTATGACGGGTTACTCTAAAGAGTTGAAAGCCTATAACTTGCTTGGTCAAGTCATGTAGGAAGTGATTTATTGAAATTATGTTATGTTTTATGATAATAACTTAGGAGCTACATTTTTGACATCCTCTTCAAGTACCTTGAGTATAAATTTAGTTGAAATTTTGGGGAAATCTAAATCGAGAGACCTACACTTTGAATTGACTAGTTTGTTTTCTGAATCAACCAATTAGAGGGAAGTTTGAGGTAAAAATGGGCCTAAAAAATGTAATATCAAAATCAACTTTAAGAGAACCAATAGGATTCAAGATGATGATGTCAACCATAAGGATAAATATTTTTGGAGGGGAAGGAAGAAAAATATTTTTTTAACATATTATTGACTTATCTCCTTATAGGTTTACACAAATGTCAAGTGTATGCACTCATTGGATGTCGAATTAAATTCTACATTCAATGATTACTCACTCTGCATACTTTTGATAGACCCACAGTGAGATGATCTAGAAATACATGAAAACAATGTTTTCTTTTCGCATCCAATGATTACCCACTCTACATACTTTTGATAGACCCACAATGAGATGAACTTGAAATACATGAAAAAAATATGCTTCTTTTCAAGAAAACATTTTTTTCATGTATTTCCAGTTCATCTTATTTTGGATTATCAAAAGCATGTAGAGTGGGTACTTGTTGGATGAAAATTTTAATTTTGTATCCAACAAGTTCCTACACTTGAAATTTGAGTAAACTTGTAAGGCGATAAGTCAAAAATATGATTAAAAAGAGTAGTTTTATTTTGTTCCCTTAGAGTCTTCATAACTCATATTCATTATTTTAACTATTACTTTTTTATTTTCCTTAGGATGCCCATTTTAGACCTGAAATTTCCCCTAATTAGTTGGATGTCTGAATTGACTTCCATTCGAATTTATGTTGTAAGATTATTGAGGTTTCAATCTGGCATAGATCGAAACAAAAACCTCATGAGGATATGAATCCTCCTGTGTTTTTAGAGAGGTGGTACTCCTCTTTGGATGAAATATGTATGTGATATCTTAATACTAAGGAGAATGCTAAAGAAACAAACCCTATATATTTATTACTTTAATTTATTCAATAGAATGGTTCTTCAATAACTTGACTTGATCTTTTTATGCA
The DNA here is from genome assembly GCA_900067695.1 of Picea abies. NCBI lineage: Eukaryota > Viridiplantae > Streptophyta > Pinopsida > Pinales > Pinaceae > Picea > Picea abies. Next base: position 1,477 of record CBVK0102436592.1, on the reverse strand, counting down.
ACAATAAATCTCTTTAAAATAAGAAAAGATTGAAAGATGTATTCAACATCAGAATTTCTTTGTGATCAATATCACTTACATAATATTCTTAATCACATACAAATGCATCCATATCTTCTTCACGAGAAATATGAGAGAATACTTTGATCATCTCAAAGAATTTTAAAAGAGTATTACTATAAGACCAAAAGAGAATTTGATAGATCAATTTCAAATATCTCATACTTAAGACTCAAAGTTACAAGATATAATCAAAATCAACCCCGGAGTAATTATTTGTGGATTTTTATTCATAAAAGATGTTCTTCATTACAAAATATTTGATAGTCAATAATATGGTTGTAAATACTCCATGATCATACAAGAAAATTCTTTCGAATAATACAATAAGAACACTCAAGAACTGAGCCTTGTGCCCAATTCATAGATTCAAGTATAAAGCTATAAGAAATGGTGTAGAAGAAGAGAAAGAGTGGAGAAGATGGAGATCTCTCTTCATTGATTAGAATATTGGATGTATATTCATGGTTGTACCTTATTCTTCCTATGATATTATGCCCTACCCCTCTGATAATTTTGATTCTGCAACCCCTTGATGAAACACTTCTTCTCTTTTTAAAATTTGATTTTCTAACTACTTCAGTAGTTGGGGTTTTTCCCATCTTGAATTTCCTGTACACTTTTCTTTTATTGAAGAATTCACTTTAATTAATGCCTCATTTAAGTTTTTTAAATGATATCATACCATTATGATTTGTATCTTAAAATGGGTCATTTTCCTTTTTTAATAAAAGTTTTTAAATAAATTTTTATTTTCAAAAATTTAATTAATTTCCCTTTAAAAGAGGAGGGATGTATTTTAATTTTATCAAAGTGATAGTCAAAATTTCATCCATGGAAATCACTTCATATGTTATCTTCATCGTCATATATTTCCAACGCTATAAAGTCTTCCCAAATCTGTCGCCTGGATCTCAAGATATGAGCTCGTGAAGTTGAGTTGTCACGAAAACCCATTATAAATGAAGATGACTAATAATTCGATTTATGAGAAAAATATGGTCACTTTCAGCCCTTTTAACCAATATCAACATCTTATTTGTCTAAATACCTTTCCAATGGTATAAATGTTTCACTATTTCGTCACCAATAGCTCAAGTTATGGCTTATGGAAGTTCATGTCTCAAGGATCGTTGATTAAGTGTCTTGGGGAAATGTGGGCCCTTGATCTTAAATTCATTTTCATTTATGAAAATTTGTCCTTTATTTTGGTAAATATTATCCCACATGCATGGAATCATTTGATTTTTAATATCATATAATACTAAGTGTTTCATACATTTAGTAAGAAACGTTGAAGAGAAGATTATGGAGATTTAAGGGTCGACCTCCCTTAGAAAATTAATTAATAAAATATAATTTTATTTTCCAAGTCAAACTCCACCATGTCCAATTAGCATATAAATCATCCTACCAA
>CBVK0102436574.1:0-17790 GCA_900067695.1 Picea abies | reverse complement strand
TCTTCGCTAGTTAAAGAATACTAATTTTGCTTGAGAATATACACTATTATCAAAACTAAATATTCAACAAAATAGAATATTTTCCACTAACCTTTCATTGAGCATATTTTTGTTGACTTTTTTTTAACAAATCTTCAACATTCCCTGTAAATGATCGAGAAGTTAAAAAGAAATACAATGTCACCAAGAAAATGAAATTAAAATTAAATTATTGGAAAAAAAAAAAGGTTGCAAGCGGAAGTTAAAAAGAAATACAATATTTACCCAAAAAATAACATTAAAAATATTGGAAAAAACGTTAGTATCGAGAAGTAAAGGGTTAAGGAAAGTCACAAATGGTGCGTAAAAGTTAACATTACATAATAACATAAATGGTGAACGATGTTTCAGAATTACATAATAACATAAAAATTAGCATTTAAGGTCCCTTCATATGTTCGGATGGAGTGATGACGACACTCCGCGAGTCTTACAGAAATAACTAGATAATCTTAAATCCAATGCACTTTCAAATCAGGAAATAGTACAAACATCGGAGACAAACATGGTTTAAAGTTTTAAATATATTTTTTATGGCTTCTTTCTGGTTTCTTATACTTGTAAAACCCTAAATTTTAATTTTTACAATCTAGTAATTTCCTTTTCTGCTAAATTTTCAGCCTAACCTCTCAACCAGTTCCTCCTAGCTCTGCTTTCCTATTCTTATAAACCTCTTGATTTTAATTTCAACAAACTAGTAATTACCCTTTCTGTTCAATTTCCCGCCTTGTCTTTCAACCAGTTCCTGTTAGGAAATAGAAAAATCATGACGCCCAAGTCAGGAACACTCGATACTCTTAGCTCGGTTAGGTCACTAATAATGTTCGGACAATGGCAGAATGGCTTGCTCAAAAACAGCCGGTCGGTGTACTCTCGCGCGTCATTCTGATTAACAGAACAAAAGTCTTCCACTGAAAGGAAAAAAGCGGCAACTATCGATAAAGTATCAGCGCATAAGACAAGGTACGCGCTGTTCTCCGGACATAACTCGCTAGGTATCGCAGCAGAGTCCTTTTCACTTTCAAGAAAAGGACTCCATTACAGTACTTTCCTACTGTAAACAGCATGTCAAAACAAAACATTTTAGTATAAGACGAGATTCAAGGAAGGAAGAAATAAAAGCAAGAAATGAAAGATGTCATTGAAATACAGTTATCTACGACAAATTTTATGGTGCCAGAAATAATACTTGTGAATACCTAATTTGTTGAAGTCGTCCTGAAATAATAATTTAGAAGAAACGTAAAAAATCCCTACCAGTCTATCTCCATAACAAAATGCCGATCCTTCTGAAATAATTTAGAAGAAACGTGAAAATCCCATCCGATCAATCGGCATAACCAAATAACCGCCGCGACTGTTGTCTTCCTGAAACCCCGAAAACGAAGGTAACTCTGACCCAATGATAACAAAAAATGATATTCAGTTCCCCTTTAGAGCTTCTTTCATGTTAAGTCTATTTTGCTGCCGTGCTACTATTTCACTGGATGTTTCCTTCCTTACGAAGCCCAAAAGCTGGTTCACGCTTCGAAACCCTCCAATTTAGGGAAATTTCTATGTAATACTGACTGGCGTGGTGATTCTACTGACATCCGAGTGATGACCGTACGATCACGATCGCACACGGCTACGTTTTCTGGCTAAGATTACTCTTTCGAGACATCGACTTCTCAAGACCTAATCACATTCCCTCTACGGCTCGTTCTTACGTACCGGCGAAAGATTTTTTTTGCTTTATTTCGTATCAATCGTCATATCCCAGTTCGGTAGACTTGACTCATGAACGGCCGCAAGAGTCAAATCAGGAAACTAGAAGCCAGCTGACGCATTTTTTAGTGATCCAATCAGGTTTACTGATCCTCTTTCTATCTTTTCATGAATTGTACTCCATTCATGTACTCTTTTCATGATCCAATCAGGTTTACACTCGTGCCAGTCGGCGATCACTAAATTCCAAAATCGAGAAGAGAGCATATCGGATCTAGTTTCCGTGAGATATATAGACAACCAACCTCTATCCCCGCAACTGATTTGCATTTTAAACATTATTTGCGGGAATTGATACAACTGTTTACTTCGTCTATTCGAATACTTTTTACGAACAATATTTTTAATAAAGGTCAATGATAAGATTCAAAACAATGAAATTTTTAGACCTATGCATATTTAGGTCTGAAACTACATCCATATCATGATATTCAAAACAATAAGTTCTTAAACCTATAGATATTTACCTCTGAAACTACACCCATAATATGCGGTACTGTGAAAATCTTCATAAACAGAATAATTCTTTTTAAATTTGAGAACCAATTAGTTGTGCGGAAATTTCATATTAACTGAGAAGCTTAGTTTCACATTTAAAAATCTCTTCGTATTTTATCAATATTATTAATTAAAAAATAATAAATATATTATTTGTTAGAAATAATAAATTGTTTTGGTGAATTAACCTACATTCATATTAATTTCAAATTTGTTAAATATAGAAAAAAGATGAAAAAAACTCTTGAGATATAAAAAAAATTATTGTTTAAGAGTTCCTGAAATAAGATAAACCTGTATTAATATGTGTAAGGTCTTCTAGGAAACCCATGGAAGGCGCGGGATCCTTGGGCAGATTTGGCGACAGAATGGACGAAAAACAGAAGGAGGAAACAAATTGTTGAGGAAGAACTTGTATTATGGGCGTGGGTAGGAGCACCTTGGGGCATGATGGTGATGTGCGAGCCTAAGTGGGCACACACCCCTCTTCCCTTGCGACAAACAACAAAGACTTCAGTTTCATTTAGGCAAGGGAGGGGCAACTTGGGAGCATGCCCAAGTAGTGGATCCATGTGCCTTTGGCAGTGTGGGTGCACCGAAGAGGTTGGACGACCCCATCGACACACCCATGGAGAGTAACAACAATCAGCACACCCACGAAGAATAAAAATGATCGACACAAGGAAGAGCAAATGCAAGGGGCGTGCATGTCCAAGAGATGTAACGCTTGATGGGCGAACGAGTTTGTTTTGGCGCAATGGGTAGACAGAGGGATGTGACAGTCTGGTTGAGTGTGACGATTCATGAAGGGGTGCGGCACACCCGAAAGACAAGACGTTTTACAAAAGTGACCATTGGAGTCCTTATAAGAGCAAGGGTGCACAACAAAAGAAGGACATGAAGAAGAAAAGTGAAGGCAAGAGCCATGGAGCTTTGGGATTGGGCACACAAGTGGGGCACAACTCAGGTTGAGGCAAGGAGGAACAAAAGGGGAAAGTTTGGGTGTGACAGAACCACAGGTCTGGGTGTGATAGAACTGCAGGTCTAGGTAGCTTTGATGTATTAGTCAGAGTCGTGAGACTTTGTCCATCTATGTAACTAGGACAGTAGAACCCTCTTTGTAAAGTTTTATTTTTGTTTCACAATATAATAAACAAAGTTGGGTATTAGGCATCGTTGGTGTCACCCACACTATATCTGTCTCTTGTGTTTCACATGTTTTCTATTGTATGCCGAATTGAATAAGTGTTAAAGAATGTTAACAAATGTCTAAGTATACAATTGAGTTGCATAGAGTAAAGATGTGACTCACCCGTAGCCTAGAACAAAGTATGGGTATGCTCTAGGTGAAGAGACATAGTCTGGGTGAAGTGTCCTTGGTTGAGCCAAGCTTCCAAGTAAGAACCGTCATGGTGTTGCACGTCCACGAGATTCCAAGCTTGGACTTGGGGATGGCTATTGGAGGGGTGAAAGACGGTTTCAGAGTTGTTTCGCAACGAAGAGTTTTGTAGAGACATAGTGCATAGTATGACCAACTTCACATAGTTTGGAAGTGGGGAGACCCAAGGTGGTGTGATTCCTTGGACAGAGACAAATGAATTCATACAACACAAGCAAACTCGAGGTAGGTTGAGTCAACTATCCCATTGCAACCTGAGGTAGAAGAGACTTTAGTTTTGCAACAATCCAGGATCTACAAGGAATCGCAACGAAGCACCTTCGAACCAAGTGGTGGACCAAGGGGCACTCTCACACAATCCGTAGAAGACGAGTACAACATAGGTATGTTTTATTGTCATTATGATTTCCTTTTCACTTAACAAATAAAGAGTGGCAAGGTTCGGTTTGCAACAAGATGCAAAGGGTTGGTGCATTAGGTGCCTTGGGTGGAAAGCTTGGTAGCCAAGACCATTAGTTGTGTTTCGTGGATCCGATTATCAACAAAAGAACAATACAATCTCTGGTTAACTTAGGTGTTTTGCACAACTTTCTGAAGACTGAAGTAGCGAAGGAGTTGGAACTTAGAGTCTCCCCGTGTGGAGTTACGGTGAAAGAGGTAAACTCTAAGGAAAAGGCAGCAGCTGGTGTTGCCTCGCAATTCACATTCGACTTGACAAGTGAGAAGGTTAGGCTAACTTCACGATTATGACTATGGATGAGTTTCAGGTGATTCTTAGGCAGGAGTTCCTAAGGAGAACATAGTCGGTCCTCATGCCATGGATTGGCAAGATGGTTATACTTAGAAAACAAAAGGCTGGGGTTGTGTGCACAACCACAAGGAAACCTAGTAGAAAGGTGCAACTTGTGTTTGCACTAAGTATGAAGAGAACATCAAGGAAGAATGAATTGTAGATTTGTGCAACAATTGTTGGAGAAGTTCAACAGGATGGAGTGGGGATGCTTGGTCCACCTTAGTTCATTGACTTTTCAGATAATTTTGCTGACATAATGTCGGATGAGTTGTTGAAAGTGCTCCCACTGCGTTGCATTGTTGATCACTGTATAGAGCTAAAGCCTAGGCTGAAGCCACCAACAAGAGGTCCTTACCGATTGTTCGGACCTTAGTTGGAAGAGTTGAAGAGACAGTTGACAGAATTGATTGATGTTGGCTTCATTTTTCCATCCAAGTCCCCATATGGCACCCCGATTCTCTTTTAGAAGAAAAAGGACACTTCATACCTGAGGATATGTTTGGATTACCAAGTGTTGAACAAACAAACTGTGAAGAACTGATACTTACTTCCTATAGTTGTTGATTTCTTTCACACATTGGTCAAGGATAAATTCTTTTCAAAGCTTGACTTGCGACATGGGTATTATCAGTTGTGGATTGCAAATGGAGATGAGATGAAGACAGTAATGGTGACGAGGTATGGGAGCTATGATTCCTAGGATGCATTTTGGGTTTTTCAACGTCGCTGCAACCTTTTGGACATTGATGAAATACGTATTGTGACCATTTTTGGACAAGTTCATTGTGGTGTATCTGGATTACATCATAATGTATAGTGAAAGTATGGAAGAGAACAAGAAACATTTGGTACAGATAATTTAGGCGCTACGATGGAACCAACTATTCTTGAAGAAGTGCAAGTGTGTTTTTCAACAAACTAGGATACCATTCTTGGGGCATTGGATTGGCCAGCGATGCATTCGCATGGACCTTATGAAGGTCAAGGAAATCGAAGATTGGGAAGAGCCACTAAGAGTTCATGAGATACGAGTCTTCCTTGGACTAGCCAACTATTATCGCAAGTTCATAGAGCGCTACTCCAAGATTGTTGCATCGTTGACTGACTTGTTGAAAAAGGAGAAAGCATGGAACTGAATAGAGAGGAGAAAGTTTGCACTTGAAAAGATAAAATATAGAATCATCATTGCTCTAGTGTTGAAGTGCAGATAGATTCATCCGACTTTTCCATTGGAGGGGTTTTAACGTTGGAGGGAAATTTGGTTTCCTTTCAGAGCATAAAGCTCCATAATCATGAATAGAGATACTCCATTCATGAGAAGGAGATGGCTATCGTGGTACATTGTTTACAGACATGGAGACACTACTTGTTGGGAAAGTCATTTTTTGTGGAGACATACAATGTTGCAACAAGTTACTTCGTGACACAATGGAAGTTGTCACCCAAGCAGGCAAGGTGGCAAGACTTCCTCACTGAATTTGACATGACCATTGAGTATAGGTCAAGAAGGATAAACATTGTTGTGGATGCTTTGAGAAAAGAGGCACAACTCGATGTCCTAGAGTAGGACAAGTTGCCTACATAGGGGGAAATCAGATTTATGTCTTGGAAGAATTGCATGAAAGGATCAATGAATGGTTAGAGCATGATCACATAATGAAGAACATCATGAAGTAGGAAAAGGATGGAAAAACATGGAAATTTTGGCTACACGATGGACTGTTGTACTTTGGGGAGCGAATCTATGTCCCTAAGTCATCCAACCTCAGGAGGGAACCTGTGAAGGAATGTCACGACTTACCCTAGGATGAAAACCCAGTACAACAGAGAATGATGGTGTTGTTGGACTAATGATATTTTTGGGAGTGGATGAAGTAGGATGTGGAGGAGTATGTTCGCACTTGCCTTGTATGTCAATAGGATAAGATGGACACCGGAATGAGCATAGGACTGTTGCAACCTTTACTGATTCTAGAGAGACCGTGGATGAGTGTCTCAATGGACTTCATCACATAGCTTCCACTGGTGCAGGGATATAATGGGATTTTTATCATGGTGGATCAATTATCCAAGTATTTAATATTTTTTGCGACAAAGATGCCTTGTAGCCTAGAATAAGTTACAAAGTCATTTTCAAGCACATAGTGAACTATTGAGGTCTTTCTTTGAACATTGTGTCTAACATGGATGCAAGGTTCACGAGTAAGTTTTGGACAACATTGTTCAATCTCGTGGGGAATAAGGTATTGAAGAGTTCATCCTACCATCTACAGACAGATGGGCAGGACGAACGAATCAACGCACTTCTAGAGGACTACTTGTGGCACTATGTACATGCAAATCAGATGAATTGGCTGGACATGTTGGACATTGCCTAGGTCAGTGAGAACTTGCATAAGAGTTCAATGATGAGCTACAGTCCATTCAAGTTGACGAACAGACAAAAACCCACAACTCCTCATTTTCTAACACAAGGCTATTATGGGATGAATCTATCAATCGTGGGTTTTGTGAAGAGTTGGCAGGATTAGTTGCATATTGTTTGCACACACGTGACTAACACAGTAGACAGAATTAGCTAGTGGGCAGATTGCAACAGACGTGACACAAAATTCCAAGTAGGATAGTTGGTCTTACGCTAATAAGAGATCAGTTCTCACCACATAAAGGGATGGCTCCATCTCTCGTGAAGAGGTATGAGGGACCGTTCAAATTTCTTGAGAATATTGGCAACAACACCTACAGATTGGAGTTGTCATTCCACATGAGATATATTTACCCTGTCTGCCACATTAGCCAATTGAAGTCATGTCAGAGAGACCTAGATGACCCAAGTCAATTTGAGCCATCCATAGCATCGTCCATGGTAGTGGATCCATTTATCCTTGGCAACATGGGTGAACTAGAGAGGTTGGAAAATGCCATCAACACACCCAGGGAGAGTAGCGACAATTGACACTTGGAAGAGAACAACGCAAAGGGTGCACACCCAAGGATGGGGTGCATCGATCCAAGATGTGACAGTTTGTGGGAAAACAAGCTCGTTTGGGTGCACTAGGTCCATGGAGGGGTGTAAGGATCTGGTTGAGTGTGACAATTCACAAAGGGGCGTGACACAATCAAAATACATGACGTTTCACACAAGTGACCCTTGGAGTCCCTAATAGAGCAAGGGCTCACAACAAAAGGAGGACATGAAGAAGAAAAGTGCAGGTAAGAGACATGGAGCTCTAAGGCTATGCGCAGAATTGGAATGCACCTCATTCTAAGGAAAGGAGGAACAATAGGGGAAAGTCTTGGTGTGATAGAACCACAGGTCTGGATATTTTAGATGTATGAGGCGGAGTCGTGACACTCTTCCCATCTATGTAATTGGGACAGTAGTGTCCTCTTTGTTAAGTTTTGTTTATGTTTCTCAATATAATAAATGAAGTCGGGTATTAGGCACTGTTGGTTCTGCCCGCACTATATCTTTTTCTTGTGTTTCACATATTTTTTGTTGTATGCCAAATTGACTAAAACTTAAAGAATGTTAACAAATGTCTAAACTAATTTGCATAGAGTAAGGATGTGACTCATTTGTAGCCTAGAACAGAGTATGTTTATGCTCTAGTTGAAGAGGTGTATTCTAGATAAAGTAGCAGAACAGAGTATGTTTATGCTCTAGTTGAAGAGGTGTATTCCAGATAAAGTAGCCTTGGTTGAGCCAAGTTGCCAAGTGAGAACCACCGCGGTGCCGCACATCCATGAGATTCCATGGTTTGGCTTGCACTGCATCTTTTAAATTTTACTTATTTAGTGAGGGGTTGTGTCATCGCTTTGAGTGAGATCGATCTATAAACATCGATAGGAAATATTCAAGAAGAGGTTGATGTACTAAGAAAAATGGTGGGATTTCTTATTCCCTAAGTAAATTTTGTCTCTTTCTAGAAACCCAAGGTAGGTGACTTAAACACAAATGCATTCATTTAACCTAGGATTTAAAAGGATGTGGGGTAGTTCATAACAAAAATATTTTCCAATGGGTTGGATGCACCACTCCAAAAGTGACCAAATTTAGAAAGGTAAATTTTTAAATTCAACCAATGCAACTTGTTTTTTTATTAACTAAGAAATCCTAGTCCACCAAGATAAGACTTTAAGGGAATTTTTGTATACAAATTTTTTTCTATTAATTACATTGTTTTGATGTTCTAAATCTTGTACAAATAGTAACCTCTAATTATGCTTTGCATGGCACACACATATCACCCATGGGATGCATGACATCGATCATCTCCTTGGAGGTAACTTGAATCATGAAATATTGAATTAAATCATACTGATGGAAACTTTAAAAAAATCTTCGCTTCAACAATAGAATCTTTAAAATGATTTGAATTCAAGAATTTATTTTTTCTTTCCCATTTCGTTCACTGTCAAATTTTTTTTTTCCATCTTATGAAGGCCCGAAAAAAATCCTTGAGTACTTCTCCTCATTTCAAGGATGGTACCCAAGGTAAACCCTACAATCTTCAAGGCACAAGGTCGATCAACAACAAGGCTCGAAGCTATTACCACTATAGACTCTAAACATGTCACCTGTGGGAATTGAACCCAAGTGGGGAGGATAATAATCATTCCTCCCATTCACCCGAGATGAACTCAATTGACACCACCGAAGAATTTATATTACATCAATTAATTTTCTTTCATAATGCATTTCAATATAATTGCACTACTGCATTTGAAACCCATGTTCAAGATGCATTGATGTCAATAAACTAAGAAGAGCTTCTTTACAACTCACAAACTTCTATGATTCGGGGACAAAAGCCCTTACAACCTTTGTATCGAGGGGTCAAAACTCAAGAGGACATGCATTCAACATATATGAATGCATGGGGAGAATAGATCCACTGATATATATGTTCTGCAAATAACAACGCACGGGGAGAATGCATTCCCTTCCTTCGACTATGTTTAGATTGAGTGTCTCAAGGATATATGGTGAATTGATCTTAGGGGTATAAAAACCAAATTGAGAAGCAAAATTGAGTTCCATAAGTTCCAAGAAGTGTGTCTAGTCAAGTTCAGCATGAACATGCTATCCAAATTCTCTTAAGATGAGGTTTATAAGTTTGACCTCTTAATGCAAAATTTGCATTCCCTCATACTAAAAAAACGTTCTAGTGTCAAGAATTGTCAAAAAATTATTATTTGATGGGGCTCCTGGGAGAGGGGAGCCCATAATGGTAATAAAACGCCACGAGTTCAGAAAAATCATTAGTTCATCAATATGTATCTAATTTTTCATTTTATAGTGAGTTGCAACTCACTTCACAAAGCCAATCAAGGACACATGGCAAATTTTTCCAAGGGGTATTAAAAACAAAACAACTAGAAATATAGAGTGACATATATTATTATAGTTTAGCTTGGTTAAGGCCAACATGAATATGCTATCCACAAGATCCTGTCATAGAGTTTTCAAATTTTTACATTTTAAGGTATAATTTGTGATGCCACCTATTAAGAAAAAGTGTAGTTTCAAGAAGAATCAAATAAAAAGGCTCCAAGCTATGGGACTCATGGGAGAGAGGTGTCTTTAGAAGTAATATGATGTCACAAGTTCTAAAAAATAGATGGTTTGTTGATCAAAGTCTCAATTTTCAGTTTATGTTGAGGTTGCAACTCATTTCCCAAAGTCGTTAAAAGACACATGGAAAATTAATCTTAGGGGTATAAAAAATAAACCAAGAAATAGAATTGAGTGTGTAAGCTCTGATAATTGTGTTTGGGAAAAGACAATGTGAACACACTATCAACATGATCCTAAGGAAAATTTTGTCAAAAGTTGGCCTCTTAATCCAAAATTTGTATGGTCCCTCACTAAACAAAGCCCTAGTTTCAAGAATCATCAAATAAAAAATCTCCAAGGAAAAGGAATCATGAGAGAGGGGCATCACTAGTGGTATATTGGTGTCATGAAATCAAACAAAATAAATGGTTCATCGATTAGAGTCTCGATTTTCATTTTATGGTGAGGTGCAAATCGCTTCCCAAAGTCAGTCAAGGATACGTGATGAATTTGTCTTAGGAAAATCTATTCAACATATTTCTTTCTTATGGTTTTATTGTATGACCTTACACCCTTAAATGTTTGTGTGGGCGTAAAAATAAAATTGAGCAAGAAAAACAAGTGTCGTAAACTCGAATAGATGTGTTTGGGAAATCTTGACATGATAATGTCATTCAGACATTCCTCGGGTAGAGATTTTAAAAGTTGGGAAAGCCATTAACCACCCGATCCAATGACATATAAAGTTGGGTGAGCCATCGAACCATTGTGACATGGTGAATCCACATTCATGTTTTAGTATAGTATTTCCACATTTTTCAATGATATTCCCACCATATTTATATATGCAATAACATCATTGAGGAAAACGAAAAATTTAGAACATTTAGATTGATGTCAATAGACCTCTTATTAAGTACATATCCTATAAGTATCTATGTCAATGTAACCATGTTTTGTTGTGTATATTTCTCTATAATTTAAATTATAATTCTTTGCTTTTGTTTCCAACTACTGAAATGCATGTATGTTTTATAAGTCTTTAGGTCTCATGGATTCCACCTCCCTCATTTTTTATATTCTTGTATGGTTTGCTATCTAATGCAAACTAGTCCTATACCCTATAGCTCACATGCCCTAGTTGGTTATTTTGGTAGGCACATCCCTTCAAAACATGATGTGAGCTTGGGAGATTTTTGGCCAACACATTAACAACATCAAGAATTTAACTATGGTCTTTTGCATCTCTAGGTTAAAAAAAACCTTGACTTGTATATCTGTTATGGACTACACACCATGACCTATATGAATATCTTTGCCATCTTTGTTCATTTGAGTGAAGATTTAATTTCCAAGGTTTTATTGCACTAAGACATCACTATTTAAATTGTATTTGTTGGCATTGTAACAAAGTGCTAGTGACTCTTGGAAAGATGGGTTTAACCTTTAAGAAAATTCATACTTAATGAGATAAAAAGGGTTTTTTCACCATCCACCCAATAAACAAATTTGCATTCAAATATAAACATAAGCATAAATCATCAATTTTTTGTGCAAGCATAGAAACAACACATACCATAAATATAGAATATAGTCTATCAACATTCTTTAACTTTCAACAGTTTTCCATATGTTCCTAAATGAGGAGAATTACATATTTATAGGCCCTTAAGGTAGTTAAGAAGGATAATTTTCATACACTAATCATCTCATAGGTTAAATATATTATATATTTTGCACAACCTAGATATGCACCTAATATTGGTGTGTTTGCAAAGCACAGTCTATTTTGCATACCATGTTCCATCCAAAACTATTGATATTGTTGAAATGCTCTATCATATCCAAAATTACTCACATTATTTCCCAAAATGGTTCAAGAATTTGTTAGGGACCTAACCCCTAATGTAGATAGAATAATATATTTTCCATGTAATAAAGGTCGACATTAGTTAATAAGGCCTAAATATATTTTCCATGTAATAAAGGCCGACACTAGTTGGTAAGGCCTATTTAATAAATGTGAACAAGTCAATGCAAGAAGACCAAATAGAAACTTCCACTTCTAGAAATATCTTCCTCTACAATGTTCTTTAGAAGATAAAATTAGTATAAATAAGAGTAGGAGGCATGAGAAATCTTCTATTGAGAATTATTGTAATAGAGCTCTGCTCTACTATAGGTTTCCCCCTCAAAGAGACAAGTGAACATTGCTTTCTTTGAATAAAGGTATTATTTTCGGTGTTTCTCTTCTCAAAGTTTGTTGTTTAATTGATATTTGCTTAATATTCATCTTTCTGCATATGATATTACATATGGTATCTTACAAATGGTATCAAAGCACTTTCCTTGACAGGAATTGTGGGTTAATTTTTTTCAGGGTAGAGATGTGTTCCGGTGTCTTTACACTATAGTGATCTCTCGTTTAGCACATAAATTCATGGTTAGAGAAGAATACACGCAAGAAATACAAGAGGTTTTTATGCTACATTGTTGGACACCCTTGTAACCCATGTTGGTACCCTTCAAGTGGTAGCACATTAGAAAACACCTGTATATGGACTGACATATGTATCTTGAAACCCACTATAGATCAACCAATTGGCCACATGACTGTTATAGTGCCACCAAGAACAACACTAGGAAAGATACTCTCTAGTACCTAGGAAATCGAGTAGTACGACTAAGGGTATGGTCTTGCCTCCTTAGTTGGTGCCCTAAGATAGTGGGTTGAATACTATTGTTCAACCTCGCATGTATATCAGAGAGCTATAACACAAGGAAAACCCTTGTATGTAGGAACCTTGAAAATCCCGACCCTTGGGATGGAACAAAAACATAATAGAAAAGGAACAGACAAGATCTATTGACGTGCAGCCTTGCCTCCTGCATTCTAGTTACAAAACTACTACACATTTTTTCCTGTTAAGAATTTGTGCATTTTGACACTGCAGTATTATTCAGATTGGAGTACAACTCCACAGGAGTAATAAAAAAAATGTGGGGCCTGTCTGCACCCTTATTTGAGACCTATCCCATTAGATTCCTCTTTTTGTACTGATCGTTGTGATACCTATCATTTTTACCTTTTTTTTAACCTTGTGGACCCATACCTTCCCGGTACCCTTATTCCCCACTTATCCCATTGGTCTCTTCTCATTTCCATGATCATAGTGGTATATATGACTTGTCTATTTTTTTTTTCCATGGACCCACCACTCATACCCTCATGGATCCTACCCACCAAGAAGAAACCAATCAGAAATTGAGTACTAACCTTATTACCCTTTATGACCAAGTAAATAAGAACATTCTGGCCATTGATGAAAAAATGGACCTTATCCAAGAACAAGTCGGTAGCCAAATTGTTGAATTCCATTTCTCTCTACACCAGTTCATGAACAAATTATAGGGTCCTTCCTTCTTTGACCCACTTCTCTATACTGAAGGTGTTGACTCCAACGAACCTCTACACTATCATTCCAACTCCCTACCTCGTGACTCCGTCTTCCTAGAGTCAAGGTAGACAAATTTGATGGCTCGAATCCACAAGCCTAGATTACTGAGATGGCACTTTATTTATTCCTATGTGGTATCACTGATGAGTTAACCAAGCTTCGTTATGGAATTCTCGATATGGATTCAGAACGATGGAAATGGCGTCAAAATGCATGCCAAGGGTATGTTGCTTGGTCAAAATTTGTTGCAGAGTTGTATGAACACTTTGACATGGACACCCACCATTTAGGATGCCTGACAAAATTGAAATAGTCTAGAAAAATGGAATATTTTATTGTTTTCTTTGAGCACCTGGCTTTCCGCATGGAGGGAATGACAAATGCTTTCTTTTGAGAATGCTTTATCAGTGGCCTCAAGGATAAAATCTAAACCCAGGTCATCATGGCTCACCCCCAAACTTGGTTGGAAGAAACTAAGCATGCCAAGGAGCCACAAGAAGTCATCTTGGCCGAGAGAAAAAAAACCCACTTTTATTCCTTGCCCAAAACCCACCACCCCTCCTCCTTATGCCTCTCCTCTTGTTGAAGAATATGTAGTTGTAGAAGATATTCTCCTATTATACTTGATCGTGAAAAAACCCTAAAGCATATTATGATGTTGTATTAATGAATTCGGCCCCATTGTGGCCTTTATTGTTAAATAAAGTCAAACTGTCAAGTCGGACCCTATTTAGGCTAATGTAAAGTATAGTGAAGAGAGACTTGTCAAATCAGCCCTAACAGTTAAATAGGGAAAGTCACTTGTGTATAAATAAGAGAGGCTAGGTGCCTCATTCACATACTCATCTCACTAAAGCATAAGAGAGAGAAAGGTGGGCAAGTTTTGGAGAGAGGGGTGACGCAGCAAAAGGAATTTCTATTTTTTGTCTTGGTATTGTTCTTGGTTGAAGAATCTATTTAGAAGAAGTTTTTTGTGTCTTGGTATTGTTCTTGGTTGAAGAATCTATTTAGAAGAAGTTTTTTGGTTTGTCTTCCCCAAGAGGATTTCCCAAGATAATCTATGTGTCTATCTTGTTTTTGTGATCGTATCTCTTTCAGTGATATTATATATGTAGCTAACGTGCTAATTAATTGTAATAACATAAGAAGAACTATAACTGCTAGCTGTATATGTAAAATAACAACATGGTATCAGAGCAAGCCTAAAAGAGACCAACTCACAGCTTATAGAGTCTTGGCTAACCTCAACACACGCTCTCCAAGTTTTAAATTTCAGTTTTGCAGCTGCTGCAGAATTAGGGTTTCTGTATAAACCCTAGAGTGGCATTTTACCCTTCATTGGAGGACATGGGAGGATCTAAGGACACCTAGAAACTCACCCAAGGAAGGCGCATCACTTCCGTAGACCAGAATTTGAAATCCAAATATTGAAAAATTAGGGTTTTTTGATAAACCCTAGATCTAGACATCTGGTTGCAGTTGTTGCAGTTCCTATGACGAACTTCAACCTAGTGCAACAAAACTCTCTGGTAAGGTCTATATCCATATCTTAAAAGATTAATTGTTGTTTACTTGTTCCGGGCAAGATGACTACCAGTTTTAGGATTAATGGAAAACTTGAAGGATCCAATGACTACCAAGCATGGAGGTACATTCTAGAAGAGAATGATCTCATAAGATCTAAGGATCTAGAGGGAGAAAGTGATGGTGAACCAAATCTTTTAATCTCATCCCTTTCAGGAACTGTCACTCATGGAAGTGACACTTGGCTCATTGATAGTGGTGCTTCTAAGCACATGACGGGATACCCAAATTCTCTTTCAAATTTGATCAAGAAGGACTCACTTCATAAAGTGAAACTTGGAGATGATTATCAGTATCCTATCAAAGGTGTAGGAGAAGCTTCCTTCAAGTTGGATTCTAGTAAATTGATGAAGGTAAAAGATGTCTTACTTGTACCTGGGTTAAGGAAGAATCTTCTCTCCATTTCAGCTCTAGGAGAGAAGGGTTTCATAATTTTATTTGTCGATGGAGAAGTTCTAATGTGGCCAAAAGGGGAATCCTTCAATGATGCAATTGTGATTCGTGTCCAAGAGGGAGGCTTATACAAACTAAAAGGAGACTCAGAAACAAACCTAGTCCACAATACCATAAACCCACGTGATTTATGGCATAGAAGACTTACGCATCTACACTATAAGTCATTTTCGATCATGAGCAAGATGGTGATGGGACTACCTGAGATCTAGGTGGACCACGAAGGCATATGCAAGGGATGTGCACAAGCCAAGAGCGTGAAGAGCCCATTTCCAAGAAGTGAAAGAAAATCCAAACACATATTGGACATTACACACTTAGACATATGTGGACCTATGTCCACCACTTCATCTAATGGGTATTTATACTATGTCTCCTTCGTTGATGACTTTTCACGCCAAAATTGGATTTACTTCTTGAAGACAAAGGGTGAAGTGTTTATCAAATTTAAGGAACTCAAGACCCTCATAGAAAACCTATCTAAAAATAAGATTAAAGTCTTGATATCAGACAATGGTGGATAATTCACATCAGATGAATTCAAGGCATTATGTGGGGAAGTTTGGATTAAGAGGGAGCTCTCTACTCCATACAACCCTCAGCAAAATGGTGTGGAAGAAAGAAAGAATTGAACCATAATAGAAGCAGTAAAGGCCATGCCTCATGATCAAAACTTACTGAAACATCTATGGAAAGAAGAACCATGGACTACAATGTATGGTCATAATAAAACACCCCATCGTATCCTTGGAAGTAATACCCCAAAAGAAATGTTCACAGCAAAGAAGCCAAAAGTCAGACACCTAAGAATATTTGGCTATCCGGTATATGTATATGTTCCCAAGGATGAGATCCAAATTGGACCCTTCGAGAAAGAAGGGCATATTTGTTGGTTACAGTGAAACACCGAAAGCATGCAATGTCTACATCCCTAGTCAAAAATAGGTTGAGATTGGTAGAGATGTCACTTTTGATGAGGATGCAGCATTCAACAATTCAAGGAAGTGTCTTATAGATGAAGACCATAATGAAGAACCTATAGCTCCAAGAATTGTAGACTCGAGAATTGATATTGTACCTGAAGAACATGATATAGAATATCATGACATGGCAGAGAAAAAAAGACCCACAGATCTACTTAGAGGAAAGAAGAGGCCAACTTGGGCTCATGAGATTATACAAGATGCAAAAAAATATGTTGCTCTAGAAGGAACTTACAGAGAAAGCAAGAAACCAAAACCCTATTCCAGTTATGTGGCACTCCTTAGTGATATTATTGATAGAAAACCTACATGTTATGAAAAGGCCGCAGAAAAGAAGGGACGGAAGGATGCCATGATTGAAGAGTACCAATCCATTTTGAAAAATGATGTTTGGGATGTAGTTCCAAGACCACGAGAAAAATCAGTTGTGAGCTCAAAATGGATATACAAAGTAAAACATGCATCAAATGGTAGTATTGAAAAAATACAAAGCAATATTTGTAGCACCGGGATTCTCCCAAAAAGAAGGAATTGATTATGTGGATACTTTTTCTCCTGTAGTAAGATACACTTCCATTAGGACTGTACTTGTAATTGTTGAAGTAAACAAATGGAAGATACACCAGATGGACATGAAGAGGACCTTCCTGAATGGTGAGATAGAAGAGGAAGTGTATGTGGAGCAGCCAAAAGGTTTTCAGACACATGACAGACAGTCACATGTGTGTAGGCTAAAGAAAGCCCTGTATGGTTTGAAACAATCCCCTAGGGCTTGGTAAGAGAGAATGGATAACTAATTGATGAGTTTGGGCTTTACCAAAAGTAAAGAAGATCCCATCCTGTACTATAGGGTTGAGGATGGAAGCCCAATAATACTATTACTATACGTAGATGACTTATTTCTGACTGGAGAAGAGAATCCCATCACCGAAAGAGAGAGGAAACTTGTTGCAAAATTCAAGATGAAAGATCTATGGATAGTGCACTACTTACTAGGTCTAAAGGTATGGAAAAGATAAAATGAGATTTTCCTAAGCCAAGGAAAATATATAGTAGATATTCTAAAGAGGTTCGATATGATGGATTGCAAGTCCATGCCTACGCACATGATGACAAATCTGAAGTTGCTAGGTGATACATCCTCAGAAACAATAGATTTCACCATGTATAGACAAATGATCGGATCATTGATGTATTTGAAAAACACAAGACCAGACATATGTTTTGCGGTGAACACCTTGAGTCAGTATATGGTT
>CBVK0102436569.1:0-14773 GCA_900067695.1 Picea abies | reverse complement strand
AGGGCCAGAGGGAGGCATAGCAGGCGAGAGGAAAGAGGGTCGCCGAGGTCTCCAGGGAGAACCCTGCCGCGACTTCCCTCTCAGACGCCTCTTTTGCTTAGGCATCGGTTGCGCACAACAGAGGTTGCAGGGTTGGGCTTGACAAGGAGCCTCTCGGGACCAGTAGGCAGATTCATACGTTGACCATAGCAGCGAGGGGGAGAGCCCTTCCAGCCACCAGCCAAAACAATGAACGGAAAGAAGCACCAGCGCCATTACGAAATGCGGAGGTCGAGTGCAATAACGACCCCTCCCATCGCCATAAGAGAGCATTAATATTGCAGGAGGGTGGCGGACGAAGGCATGAGCCCGTCATGTGGCTCCGTGCCCCGTTGGCAAATGCTGTGCTCCTGCTCTCGCCAGTTGGCATCCACTAACACCCAATCCGGGGGATATTAACACTATTTTAATATTCAACTCATTTCTTAATAAATTTACATCTTAATTTAAATGTTAGAAAAAAAATCATATTTATTTCATTTAAAATAAAAACATAAATAGAAATAGACATGGTTTAAATAAAAAAATAATTTAATTTCAAAATAAAATAGGAAAACAAATTAATTAAATTTAAATTTAAAAAATTAATAAAAATTGAATTTCAATTAAAATAAAAAGTCAATTCATTTAAACTAAGAAATAGGATTTTCAGTTTTGATTTTATTTTTTTATTTTTTTATCTCCTCTTATTTTTTATTCATTCTTTTAATTTTATTTTTTTGTTGTTATGTCATTTTTTTTATTTCCTCTTCTTTTGCAACTTATTTTATTTAAAATATTTTTCTTTATTTTATTAATATTTTTTCTTAATTAAAAATAAATAGCATGTGTATTTAAAATTAAAAAAAAAAAACAAGATTTAATAATTTAACTAAAACAAATCTATACAATTATAATTATGATTAAATCTACCAATAATAAAAAAAATATAGTTATAAAATAGCTCTTACTAAAAACTTTAAATGTAATTCTTAAACAAAATATTACAATCTTTATTACTTCCATATGAAAAACTTTCTAAATTATATAAATTTGTTAAAAGAAATATTATGATTAATATGATAGTATTTATTGCAAAAAAATAATTGAACATCCAGACAAATAATAAAACATACAAATAATAAAACATATCATTAATATGATAGTATCTACTCCAAAAGATAATTGAACATCCAAACAAATAATAAAACATACGCATATACAAAAGGTCTCTAGATCATATTTAATTAAAAGATAATTGAACATGGAAACAAATAATTGAACATAAGCGATTTGATTGCTCTTCCCAGAAAAGCATGGAAGTAAGCCACCAAGGAACTAAGTATTATGACCAGTGATTGGTGGTTTTAACTTTTATTGTGGAACGAGATCTACACCAATTGAGAGTGAACCCTCACGGACTCCATGTTTAGTTTGAACACCATATTTATCGAAAGTCTATAATTTATAATTACAAATAAATAAATTAGTAATATAAAATTTAAACAAAAACTAAGATTTATCTAATATAAAGTTCAATGTATAAGAATTATATTCATTTAATTTTAAATAATTAATTAATAGTGTAAATTTAAACAACATTTAAGATGTATCTAGTATAAACTTCAATGTATAAAGATTGTATTAATTTAATTAAATGATACATAATTTTTTGACCAGCAAAGCTACTGCTTACTTAGGTCTTTCACATAAATATCTTATATTCAAAAATATAAATTTTATTTTTTATTAAAATAAATTTATTAATTATTTTGTATTTTTATTTTAAAATTTAAAATATTTTATTATCAATTAAAATAATTTTTTTAATGCTCTAAATGATAAATAAGTAGTTTATAAAAATTGGAAAACAAGAAAAACAACTTTGCAAAATTATCGATTTTTCTTATATCCATATTTTGATTTCCATTATAAAAAAAACCATTGTAAACATCTATTTAAAAAAAAAATCATACATTGTAAACATCAATCGCTTCTGCTAGATATGCATGTATATAATGTGTTAAAGGTCTTTTAACATATAATGCGTTAAAATAGTTAGAACAATACAGAATGGTCAGAGGGGGGAATTTATAAGATTTCCATATTCATTATTTTGTTAAAAACTGTTAAGATATTTTAGTTTGTGTTAATTAAAACGACAGAATGGCAAAAGAAGATCTATGGGGTTTCGAGATTTATTACCTATTTGAAAAATATCATAATAATTTCAATAAGTTGCGAAACAATAAACACTACTCTCTGCAGATTGGCCAGTTTTCCTACAAGTATATTTGAAATATCACGGTACAAATTACTTTTAAACTCTTCTAAGAAGGAATAAGGAATAGAGTTGTTATTTTCCTAAGCAAATTTATGGAGCTTCGCTCTGCTTTAAAAATAAACAACATCCATCACCTTAAAAAAAAAAAAAATTGAAGAAAACACTCACATGAAAGAATATTTCCACTTACTTTTGCTTCAGCATATATTTATGTTGTTTCTCACTGTCTTGCCAGAATTCTTTATGATACCCTGTAAATCATTAAAAAGTTTAAAGAAAGTAAGTTGTCCCGCAAAATAACTTTAAAAAGATGAAAGGAAAAAAGTGAATATCCAGAAACAAGAAGAATATAGTACAGACCTTTTATATGCCGAAATAGAACTTTTATACGCTGGAATGGAACGATCAGAACACTGAGCAAACCTACTGACGATGAAATATCATCACATACGAAAGCCACGCATTGTTCTTCAGACATACCAAGTCCTTTTCGCTTTCAAGAGAAGCACTTTCCTAATGTTAACCACCCAAATCAAAATGAACAATTTAGTATAAGACGAGATTTCAGGAAGCAAAGAAGAAAATGCCAGAAACGAAAGATGCTGAAATGCAATTAACTAAAAGAAGAAATAAAGCTGATGATAACCTAACTTCTTGAAGCTCTTCCGAAATAATTCAGAGGAAACGTAAAAAATCCCAACCGATCGATCGTATAACCAAATAACAGCCGATCCGTCTGAAATGATTTGAAGAAAAAACGTAAAAAATCCCATCCGATCTAACCGCCGCAGTCATTCTCTCGCCGAAACCCCCAAAGCACACAGGCAACTCCGACGCCATTCCAGCCATTATAAAAAATAAAAATTATATTTCTCTTTAGAGTTTCTTGCATGTTAAGTCTCTTTTGCTACCGTGCGGGTATTTCACAGAAGGTTTCCTTCTTTTGAAGCCCGAAAACTTGTTCACGCTTTGAAACCCTTGAATTGAGGAAAATTTCTATCTAACACCAACTGACGGGCTGATCCTTCTGGCATCCGAGTGATGACCGTACCGTCACGATCGCAAACTGGCGGGTTTTACGGCTAAAGCCACTATTTCGAGAGAGAGACATCTCGCCAATCCCTAGCCTGTACTGCAGCCTTCATGAACGACAAGGTAAAGTTCGTACGTACGGGTGAATGCATTTCCTTGCTTTCTTTCGTATCGATCGCGATATCATCGTTGGGGACACGTAGCTTGTGGATAGCCACAAGAGTCAAAGCAAGTATGTAGACTCAATTAATGATTCTTTTTGAGGGGCCCCACCTCTCTCCATCTTTTCACGACTTGTACTAAACTGATGGCGACCGATTAGAAGCCCTAGTGCGCTCTCGTGCCTGTCGGCGATCACTAAAACCTGTCTGCTCCGTTTAATCGACTACCTTTTTTAAACAAGAGTATTAAGGTAAATAGTAACATAAATGCAAACCAGATTGTTTCGAGGAAATTTCATTTTAACAAATAATCTTAGTATTATAGGTAAGAAATAATGAATTGATTTAGTGAAGTAGGGTGAAGTTGGAAATAAGTTTTGATGGTTAATTCGGTTTAGTTTTGGTGGTTGGTAGGAATGATTGTTATCTTCCTCACCTAGTTTAATTCCCACAAGTGATATGTATCATCATTACATGGAGCGTGTACTAGATAGCCATTAGTGGAGGGATAATGGTGGTTTGTGCCACTTTGTGCTCGTAATGGTGCTTGAGGAATGCTTGCACAAGACAACTTATGGATAAGCATCTTGGCAATGACTCCCACAATGAGTGTTATGATAAGTTGGTTGTGTGATTGTCATACCTCGAGGGGTAGTAATATGGATGAATATGTAATGGAGAGACAAAGTTCTTGATTGTTAGGCACAAAGCATTACAGATAGGCTAAAGAAAAATATTTTTGAGGAAATATTATGGGAACTCAATTGTGTACTGGCAGAAACAAAGATTTATAGGCTTCATATCGCAGAAGATAATCTACATGGAGCTTATCTTGAAAAAATGTACAAGCATGAAAAGTTGAGATGACATATAGTCCTTGTACTTGTGTAACTTTATGTTTGGAGTAACTATGAGGTGTCATTGCATGATGTAAAGGGTATATGGCTATAAAACCCAATTTGTCGTACATAACCGTGGAATTATTGGTCTTGTAGGGTGTGTCGTTAAGTCTAGTGAGGCATGATGGTATCAATATTGTTGGAGACATGAAGTAGGCATGGGTCATGAGGATGTGTATATCCTATAACATGTAACATTGAATAATCTTGTTCTTCATGTGCTCTAGATGAGTTGATTTAGTGACCATGATTGTTGCAATATATATCACTTCTAGGGGAGCGTTCCTTGACATGTATGAGAAGGAGACGTCATCACAACCCAACTTAGACTATGTGAGATGATGAATTCACAAGTACTCATTATGGGAGAGTAGTAGAAATAACTGTTGATTGTTGTGTATTTGTCACATAAGTTGTGAGTAAGTTATCACCTTATGCATGTTTGGTATGTGTTTTGTAATGATTTAGTAAGATTTTGTGTTGTTGTTAAGAGGAGCAGAAGAAAATATGGGCAATGAGGAGTGTCACTTATAAAGGTCTAGTGAAGATTTAGTATTTAAAGACATCCTCGTGTATCCTTACATGGAGCACTTGGAAATATAAAAATGCATATTTGAGAGAGGAGGTTTTACTTGTACAATGCTTTTGACCATTGTAACCCTAATGTCCCATTGTTATCCTATTGGTTCTTCTATCTATTTATTTATGCATTTTTTTAGGCATAATTATTTACTACAAAAGATTTAAAATATTTGAATCTATACCTAGAAGGTTTAATACATATCTGTACTTAGAATATTTTCATCCTTGCACCATTATTTTTGTAGAATCAAGCTATAGTTCTCGCCCATCAATCACATGTCCAAAGTACACCAAGGATTGCTTGAAAAACAAAAAAATTATAAGGTTTTATAGCATCTTATGTGTCCTTAGAGTCTCTATATCCTACATGAAATGTGATCTATGCTCTTCCTAAGTAGATATAATAATCACTTTATTGTCCATGCACATTATTAATTATAAATATCGATATGCACTCACTATATCATTGTAATGGCCCAACCCAACATAAGTTGGTTAGGAGGGTTCTTACTCGGTGAAAAAATTTCCTTTCAAATTAGAAAAACATTATAAATTTAGATACAATGCTTTATAATCAGAATATTTTTACATAATAGATGAAAATATTATAAATTATTTTCACATGCCTATATCACCACACCTATAATGAACACCAATGAACCATTTTAAACTAGCCTTCTAAACCGTAGCACCAATTATGGGGGAGGTCACATGCTTAGGTTATTTCCCCCCAACTAATGAAACACCTTGAACGAGTGATTCCCCCTTAGCAGAGCCTCGGCTCAATGGGGACACAACTATTACACTCCCTAATGGTTCACTCAACAAGAACACTCTACCCAAACAATGGCCCAACAATATTTCACAATCTCAAATTGAATCCACCAATTACTTGGTGAATAATCCTCTAGCTCACAATACCACCTTTCCTCTTAGGACTTTTGTGTGTAATAACCTACCCATTCTCTTTATCGGTATTGCAGTACCACAAGTAATGGAATTCTTCTTCAAAAAAGTCGTCAGCTCAATCCATGGTCCTTAGTACCCCCTCATTCTAGCTACAACCCCATCCTAATCTTACTCACGTAAACAAGGCCAGTGAAATCTGTAACTGATCCAATTACCAACATAGATTAGAGAGAGATTCACTTTTTTCCAAGGTAGAAAAATATTCACTGGCGTCTAGGTAACAATACCCATTATGGTAGTCATTCTCTTCCCTTGCCCAAGAATAGGAACAATAATTTATTTCCTCAAGCTTTCATCTCTAATATCACCTTCTCCCTTTTCTAACCCATTTCCAAGGCTAACTAGCAATTCCTAAATAGACTTATGGAAGAATTGGGGTTGGGGTTACAGTCACTTATGTCATATGATTGGCATTTTCTAGGTTAAACCTAGCCCTTTTAGGAATTAAATGATACTTAAACGTTGGGACAATATTTCAAAGGATCTATGCCAACATTTCCCATTCACATGCTCCACAAGGTACTAAATTAATAGGCTAGTCCTCTTTGAGCCAAAGTCTTTTCCTAGGACGTGGTTTCCACCACAATATTAATACTTATCTAAGCTACTCCCAAATTTTAACTTGGGTTGGTGTAGGTGGGATAATCAACCTATACTCATCATTTATTAACATGATTGTTATAAGTATAAAAAAAGATGTCATATCATATCTTTCATTTACTAGGTAAGTGTTATGAAGTAGTATCACAACTAGTCATGGTAACGAACAATTCATAAATCAATCTATCATATATAATTAGGTGAGATAAGCAACCAACTATGATAATAATAAGAAATAAAAATTATGTATGACTAATCAAAGACATAAACTGACTAAAATAAGAAAAACTAAGTAAATAAGGTGGAAAATGAAATGTTACAAATTTTCTCCCCCAAAAAAGTTTATCCTTAATGAAAATTATTTGTAAACAAAAAAAATTATTCCCTTCATATGACCTTCTACATTAAATTTAAATAGTAAAAAAATAAAAATAAATAAAATCACCAACTCTCACTATACATACATTAAATGCAATAATAAATTTTTTTTATCCTTAATGAAAATTATTTGTAAACAAAAAAAAATTATTCATTTCATATGACATTCCACATTAAATTTAAATAGTAAAAAAATAAAAATAAATAAAATCACCAACTCTCGCTATACATACATTAAATACAATAATAAAAAAATTCTGATATAAATATACATACACAACTCACATCCAATAGCAATAAACACATCACAATGAAAATATAGTAATATATTGAACAAACCAGATCATATTAGTGAACAAACCAACATTGTACATTGTTAAGATAACCATACCAAGTCATTGATTTGAGCAAACCAGATTAGTGAACAAACCAACATTGTATATTCTTAAGATACCCATACCAAGTCATCGATTTAATCATAGTGCAAGTCCACTTAACTTGCTCATAAATTATCACCATGGAATACGCTTTTTTTTTGCAATATCATATGTACTTTTTTAACTTTCCATAATGCAACATTATTTTAATATGTCATGTTTCTATCTTTAAAATAAGATCTATCATATTTTAACCATTAAACCATTATTATTAGGATGATCTATCATATTTTAACCATTATTATTATCATCATTTTATTATTATTATCATCATTTAAAAAAAATTCCCCAAAAAATTAATACATAATACATTGTAATCATTTTATTATTATTATTATCATTTAAAAAAAAATTCCCAAAAAAATTAATACATAATACGTTGTAATTGAACTTTTCTAGTAATAAGGCATCCAAAGCAATTTCATGAACCAAAACACATGACATACAAAGATACACATATAATTGACATGGAGGAATTTCATATGCCATACATAAAATGATTTCTTCAATCAATCTTCCTTGATCATACATCATAAACAAGTTTATGAAACACATCATCTTTCGGTAATTATTACCACTCCAACATAAATAAGAAATGCATGATACACCAATAAAATAATATGATCAAAAGCATTAACAATTTTGAGTATTGGCATGTGTCCATAGTTAATTATAGTGAATTGGTGTCCCCTCAATCATTTAAGACAACAAAGGATCATACACTAATATAATTAAAATATTAAACATTTCTCCCAATCACTCCAAGTTCCAATGAAGATGCATGCCTATTTCACTAGCACATTCAAATGCCAATATCAACAAAATTAAATTGCATTAATAATTCGACATAATCATATGTTCATTGTTATTACCAAAACCTAGGTAACATTTGTTATCAATACGCATAGGGATGAGACACTACCACACTCTATGTTCATTGTTATTACCTAAAACCAGGTAACATATGGCATCAATGGCCATACTTTTATTTTATAATTAAATACTAATGATAGGGATGAGACACTACCACGAGTTTTGGGAAGGTGAATGAAATTGAACCTTATCATACTCATAACGTTCACAACATTACTAACTTTAAGTACAATATGCAATATTTCATTCAATCATTCGGAGATTTAATTATGAATAAAAACCCTAGAATCATTCTTTACCAAATGCAAAGAGTCATTATTATGATCCACAATAATATCCAATTGAAGGTAATTTAAGAGAGTTTATGTGATGAGAAAATATATCCTTATTTTTTCAAAGTTTGTTAACAAATTAAACAATACTATTTACCATGTGTTTACGTTTTACTTCATAATTTTAGTAAAATTTAACTTAATTCATTTCAATGTGAACCCACAAATATTATTTTTAAATTATTACCTCATGTCATAGTTTACTATGTAGTTGTTGATCTAAGTGGATATTGTTGGCCGCCCACCTCTTCCACCGACTCAATGGTTCTCTATCTCCCTAGCATCTTTTCTGCGATTTTTCAACTCCCAAATTTTGGGGTTGTTTTGAGGCCCTAAACGATGTTTTTCAGACATTTGGGGTCGGGAGTTACGATGACATGCCCTAGCCCTAGCTAAAAGTTGCAATCCTCATATAGTTATTTTCAATGAGCTATCATGCACCCCAAACAAAGATCGTATGCAAAAGTTGTGCCCTATGAAAGTTGATGTATCAACTAACCACCTTGGGAACCACAACACTTTTGGCGTTCAATCTTCTAGTGTTAGCATTTTGATGTTTATGACTTTTTCCTCTTTGTTTTTTAGGCTTCATGATAAAAGTCCATTTTCGGCCTCTTTGTAATGATATTTTTGTGAATGAGTGTAGTCAATATTTCTTCCTCTTCATATATAAGATACCACCATTGTAGTCAGTTTATGTTCTATAATATTATGCTATATTATTCATTAATAGAAGCTGGGTTTCATTACATTTTTGTGTTATCTACTATATTTTTGTATGCATCCATTTCTTTTTCAATATAATGTAGACCAACGTCCTCCCCCCTTACAAAGAAATCATCTCCATTGCATTGAGTCCCCTCATCAGATGGTGAAACTTTTGTTGAATTTGGCTCCTGGTGAGCCACTTATCTTGGTGAAGACGTTGACATGCTTTGATGACCCAGTAAAGCTATATGCTCTGTTGGTGGGTGCCTTTCATCTATATATCCATGATTCGAACAATTGTATCCTACTTAAGGCAGTCAGGGTTGAGTTATGTAGGGGTCAAGTTCTTAGCTACCTCTGAGGTGTCCAGTAGAGGTGGAAAGTATGGATGAATGAGCTCCACATTAAATATTGAATGAAGGCCAAGGAATGGGGGAATACTTAATTCAAAATCATTCTCACCTATAGCCTTGGTGATGGTGTTAGGCCTATATCGAAGTGGGTGAAGTTTTTGATGGGGTCCTGCAAGGTGATCTTTCTGCAAATGTAATCAAACCTTATCACCAACTTGAAACTTGTGTGGAACTTGATGTTGGTCATGTCACTACTTGTACTTGGATTTGCCTTTGTGCAAGATGTCATGGACTTGTTGGCAGATGTGTTGAATCCTTTGAACAATTTTGGCTACTTTATCAGCCTCAGTTTGAGTATGGGAAGACTCTTCCTGTGTGGATGCAATAAGCAAAGCAACATCAATTGGGGCCAATGTCTCAAACCCCAAGCACACTTGAAAAGGTTTGTGGCCATAGAGCTATGAAGGGATCGATTATAGCTATGTTGAACATAAGGAAGAATCTCATCCCATGTGTTGGGATGTTTGGATTTGTGCATTCTCAGAATATGCACAATCATCATGTTGACTACATATGTCTATTCATCGGTTTGGGGGTGGAAGGTAGATGATTTGGTGAGCCTGGTGTCCATTAATGACCACATACTAGAATAGAATGTATTTAAGAACATACTATCACAATATGAAATAATAGTAAGTGGTAGCCCAAAATGAACCCAAACATGCTCGAAGAAGAGCTTAGTAGTGGCCTTGACTATGATACTCTTCTTGTAGGGTGTCAAAACTGTCATCTTAGACAATCGATCAAAGACCATAGAGACATAGTCAATACCATGCTTGGTTTAAGGTAGAATGAACATGTAGTCCATGGATATGGACTCCCAAGGGATATCAAGAGTAGTTAGAGGGGTGTATAGCCCCTATTTCTTAATAGAGGGTTTGGTGATGGAAAAAGAAGTGCATGATATGATATACTTTATGAAATCTTGTCAAATATTTGTCCAATAAAAACAATTTTGCAATATTTCCACTTTTTTTTTTCATGCCAAAGTGTTCCCAAATCAGCTTCGTGCACTTGCTTGAAGGAACATAGAGATGGCCCAGATGTCATAACATTCCATCCTGGATATGAAATTCTACAACTGGGGTTACTGCACCTAGTCTTTGATATGCGATAGATAAGTCATAATAATTATCATCGAGACCACCCTGAGTTCGCATGTTCATAGGAGTTGAGCATTGTGGTTAGAGATGCAACTGGAGGTCGACTGAGGTATTCGACGAATCGATTGGTGTTTCCCTTCTTTTACTTTATGTTCAAGTGGAATTGTTGCAGGTATATTGACCAATTCTTGTGGTGGTCATTTTGTAACTTCCCTTCCATATACATGAACTTCAAAGGCTTGTGATCAGTGTGGATGATCGTTTCCTTTCCTAGAATGTAATTCTTCCATTGTCACCATGCCTGCACAATGGAGTACATCTTCTTGTCATAGGTGGAATACATGCAAACAACAATAGATAGTGTTTCACTATGGTAGGCAATTGGACATGCCTACTGAGTGAGGATGACACCTATAGCATAGTCTAAGGGCATATGTCTCGATCTTGAATGACTATTTTATATTTGGCAAGGTGAGGATAGGTGCAAAACAGAGGTGGTTTTTCATATATTGGACTGCTTTTTGTTGTGATTTAGACCAGGAAAACTTTTCTTTAGCTCTCCCTTGGTCACTTGGCTTAAGGGCCAAGATATATGAGAGAACCCCAACATGAACCTATGGTAGAGGTCAGTGAGGCATGGAAAGTTGTGGAGCGCTATCAAAATCATCAGGGTTGGCCAATCGTGAATGACTTGGATCTTGGATGAGTCCACTTGCACCCCAAGTTCATCCAAAATGTATCCTAAGTATTGTATTCTTTGAATGTCAAATGAGCATTTCTCCAAGTTGGCATATAACTCTCATTGCTACAGGGTGTTCAAGACTTGATGAATGTGTTGCAAGTGCTTTTCCCAGGTTTGGTTGAAGATGAGGATGTCATCTAATTAGTGTTGATTTTTAATGTGAGATGATATGATTACAATGATGAATGTGCCATATATAGAGAACATATGGTGATCGTCCATGAAAGGATGCATCCCTTTAGACTATAAATAACTATTTATTATTTTTATTATTGTTTATTATATATATTAGAAATATTATTTAATAATTAATTATTAATCTAGGAGAATGTCTTCCTAATGCTGCCTAAACATCAACACTTCCTCTCAACAAGGGAGACACTCTACATCATGCCAAGCTTGTCTCTGAGGTATACAAACTTTGCCCTAGAATCATGACAGATGTCTATCAGTGATGGGAGATGTCTCTCTCCCACTTGAACCAAGGGAAAACTCCCTTTGTAATTCTCCCTCTGATACAACTGACTCTCTCTAAGATTAGGCTCACTATGGGTCCACATGATATAACATCTAGCATCTCGAGTCTTTATCGTTCCTAGTCAAATCAACATTACTAAGGACAAAGACCACACCAAGGCCATTCACCAAAGGTAAACCCCTATGAGTGAATGTCATCCCAATGCTATTTGACACATGGAAAACACCTTAAGCACCTAGAGTACATATCACTTGTGTTCATACATGTCATGTAGTTGGTATCTACAAGACTTGAGATGGCTCATCCTACAAGGGGAAACTAGTCCCTTGGGGATGATCAAGATAAGTCATCTTGGACTATACTTGACATATCGAGGTTCCCTCATGAAACCAATGTCTCAACTTACTCATGAATTGTGTCCATACTAGAAATCTCATGGTTCCCTCGTGGAACACATTTCTAAGATATATCAAGTTTTCCTTATGGAGCCAATGTCTTCTCTAGGACACATCAAGGTTCCCTCATGGAACCAATGTCCCCCAATACATATCGAGGTTTCCTCATGAAATCAATGTCTTGGTTCCTTCATTTGACCATCTGAGGCATGTCAGGATGAAGTCCACATTCCCCCCTACTAGTACACATAGGACCCTCTAGGGAGAATGTCTCGCGATGTTGTCTCAAAACATCAACACTCCCTCTTAGATAGAGAGTTATTTACCTTGAATTCCTTTACTGAAAATTTCTCCATCCCAAGATTGAATGAACCTGCTATGTTATGTATCCATCCACTTCATGTTCTATTCTAGAACCATGTGGAAAGCATCTTGCATCAACATCATGCAAAATATATAGTCACCCACTAGCCAAATACCCTTTGGCGATATGGTCAGGTACCCCCTGACCGAATTAAAAAAATGAAACTAGTCCTTGGGTTACCAATCAACCAAGTTGTTACTTGGGAATACAATTGAGAAACCCTGGGAAGATTACCATCCCCATGTATCGTCACATGTTATTGAATGGTAAACCACTTGCCCAGTGATATAAGGCACTTACTCAACTCACTCAACCAAGTATCCCTTGGAAATAAGGTCATGTAACCACTGACCGAGGGAGATCTCTGGGCCTTGATGCTACCTGGGCCCTTTCCCCAGCCAGATTATATGGCCCCTAGTAAATACTCTTGACCTACCAATAACTTTGAACTAATGAGAAATAATTCCCCTTGATGCTACAACATTAATACTCCCTCTCACTGAGGGTGTCATTCTCAACCACTCAAAGTCCGTCCCTGAAGTATACAAACTTTTCCCCGGGAAAAGGCTTAGTGAGAATGTCATAAATCTACTCATTTGTAGAAATGTATTGGAGCTTCATTGCTCCCTTCTATACCATGTCACAGATGTAGTGGTACTTGATCTCGATGTGCCTCGATTTGTCATGAAAAACTAGATTTTCTGAAATCTTCACACAGATTTGATTGTCATGGACTTGCAATCCATCATCCCAAATCTATGAAGGATCTTGGTAACATACTTCCCTTTACCAAGGAGGATATCACCTGGATTCTTCCATAATTCTAATCCCAAAAAGTAATGCATTAAACCAAGATCCTTCATTTTGAACTCAGAGGTCAATTCCATTTTACACTGATCAATGAGATTCTTTACCCCTAGCGATTGGGACATATGTCTCCTCATAGTCCACTCCCTCTTTCTAGGAAAATCCTGGTCCAATACGGCTACTGCCACACCAACCATGCTTTTTTTCCCTATGTCTTTGAAGGATCTCCACTCTAAATGAAAATAAAGACAAGGAGAATCACCATTCCAATGAAAAACGATGAATGTGGGTGAATCACATCATTTCTTAGTTGTCGAGAATGTAAAGGGAGTAAGGCTCAACACAACGGAAATAGTCAGAATATCTGATTCCATTATCACCCTCACATTCGTAAGAGTACATGTTAATCCAACAACAAAGCTATTGTAAATGGTAAATATCACGTGAACTATGAGTTCTACCTTGTACTTGTTTTTCAAGAAGTAATAAAATAAAGATGAAAGGGGAAGCGACAAGGTACATGAACATTCTAATTCCAATTATGTAGATATCTTCAAATATAAAAATAATGTTATGAAAAATATTCACTCAGATTTCTCTTTTTCTTTCATGCTCAAATAGAAAAAGCTGCGAGTATCTTGAGATTTATTTCCCTTATATATCACGCCAATCTCAATCTCCACACCATCAGCCTCATATAAGAGGACATTTATATTCGGCCTTATCCAATTGGAGGTACCATGGATTTGGAGGGTGATGAGATGGCCAGTACAATGCTGACCAACAATATGGAGAAACATTAAGACGAGGTGTCCAAGGCATTCGTTGATCATTATTATAACATGTTTGACAACAACAGGCCCAACTTGGCTTCTTTGTATGTATCTTCCTCTACAATGAACTTCGAAGGCCAGAAGATAGAAGTTGCCCATAATATTTTTCTCAATCTTGCCAACCTCCCATTCCATGAATGTAAGCATTACGTTTCCACCATTGATTTCCAATCATTTGGAGTACCAGGGGGGATTATCATTTTTTTGAGTGGTAGGCTTCAACTTCCTGGTGAAGAATACCACCTCTTCTAGAGTCAAGTAATACAATACAACTTGACTGTGTATACGTTATAGTTGGATATTTATTCCAGACACAAGAGAGCACCTAGATTATATGTATATGTATATGCATGTGTGTGTGTGTG
>CBVK0102436526.1:0-17395 GCA_900067695.1 Picea abies | reverse complement strand
TAAGGAAGGTTTGTAGGAATTTGATCATATATACCAGGTCTATTATAGAGCTACAAATCATATTTGGATGATGAAATTGATGAGGTCTTTTGGTTGGGGTACATGTTGAGTACATGGTTGAGACAAGTAGTTGATGAGTTGGCGCACATACATGAGGTGTATAGTTGTTGATGTTGGTACATATTGATGAGTCATAGTTCATGAGTAGTTGACACATGATTGGTACATACTTGGTGCATGGTTGATGCACTTATTTATGGTACATGTTGATTACAGGTTGGTGCATGGTTGATGCACTTGTTTATGGTACAGGTTGATTACAGGTTGATTACAGGTTGAGGTACAGGTTGATGCATGATTGATGCATGGTTCAGATTTATTAGTACAAGTTTACAGCAGTATATCTCACAGTGATAGTGTAACAATGGTTCCATCATTTTATTTCTACTTTAGGGTGGCAGGATGTAACACCCTGTTTCCCCTAGTTTGTAAAAATAACTGGACTGGCCAAGAACTGTGGAAAAACTCAGAAATGAGAATGTGTGATGTGAATGGACCCTATGGAAAAAGTTGATGAATGTAAATAATATTATGAATTCATATTGTAGTACTGCTAAGAGGGGATATGCTGAAAAAGAGACCACGATGGCTGAAGAAAGACAGTGGAAGGCACCTGGAAAGGTGGCGTTAACTTCCACCGAAAATCAATACCGTATTTGGACTTCACTGGCCTGGAGAACCAAAAGCGGCTCGCTGGCCCCAAATTATATGTCTCACAGGCTGGTAGGTTGATGGATCCTTAGGAATTAATGAGGGATGGGGAGGTGAGCCACCCATCCGTAGAGCCATCAGGCCTGACCATCGCAAGGGAAATCACGCCACACGCAACCTCGCAAGAGGATAAGGTGTGGGGGAGAAGCGATTGGAGGTAGACGTGAGGGGAGAAAGAGAACTCTCGGATATGCAGAGTGAGTGATAGTAGAGAGGAAGGAGAGTAACCTTCACTCCTGGTCACTGGAAAACAGAGACACAGTCTCACAACATCGTGGTCTCAGCTCGGGGGTGGCTAGTGGTAAATCCGTTGGGAGTCACTGAGCCTAAAGTTGGTGTTATTGGATAAATTTGTAGGTGCAGACACTAACCGATCTCCCTAGATCCACCTGGATCTAGAACAAAGTAAGATAGAACATGACTCTTTCCCTAGATTTTGACCATTGAATTAAATAGGAGGCAAGAACTAATAAAATACCTTATTATCGCTTCCTATGGTCTTTGTTGCTCCCACTTCACTCCAATGCTCTTGTGCAGTCAAGACCAAGACAACACAAACCAACCAAAGTGAAGAAAGCACAATCTATTCAATGGTCAATCTATGTATATGATCAAGGAATTATACAATAAAGTGGAAATAAGTTTATGGGAAAGCGACATATTATTGTATCATATTAATGGAAAGTAAAGATTACAAACTGAGCCTTGATGTTACAAACTTCCTTTTGATGGCCCTTGACTCTGACACACACACTTGCTCACTTGCATGAAGAAGATCAACCCCTTTAGATAAACTTGTTGGAGTCTTCAAGTTGCTGTAGCTTCAGTCCTTCACACTATTCTTTCACTAATTCTCCAATGAATCTTGCTTAACCTTGCTTAACCTTTTCCATAAGAATTCCCTCAATATATAGGAGAGAATGAATTAGTTACTTGGATAAGAATGATCCCAAAATATCAGGGAATCCAGTACTAGGATAACTATTCGAATGCCATCTCATCCTTCTAGAAGATTCCCTTCTAGAAGCATCGAGAATTCATCTTTTTCCTTGCTTTATAAAAAGTTTGCACTCTACCAGTTCAACACAGTGAAAAATTCTCGCACCCTGTCTTAAGGCAGCCTGTGAGAATCATGCATTCTCGCAGGAAAATATACTAGCAGCCTACGAACAGTCTTCAAAAATGAGTTTTCTGGAAGAGATGAAAATAAATTTTTCTCAGCAGAAATTTCTTATGAAGAGCCTGAGTACACCATCATTAATACATCATCATGATGACCAAAATCATGGGTAACTGAATTCCCCCCAAAGTATGAGGGTGGAACCAGTGACAGTCGATAGACTTTGTAAGCTACATGTGTATGTCGAGAACCAGGAGCACATCTAATCAGAAACTTGCGAACAACCAAGCATCTGCAGAATATCATATATATCAATTCTAAGGTAGGCATTCCCATACTCATATCACAGACTAATGACATTATATACATGGGTCATGGCCACCAATCATACACTTTGGATCCATGTCGTCAAAATATATCATAGCCACCGGAATACACTGTGGATCTATGCGAGAAATTTCAAATCAAGATGACATAGCCACGAGACATACACAGTGGATCTATGTGTCACAAATTATACATACTCCATCGCAACCTGGATCACAAAGATGATATCCAGGGTCTTCAATCTCATCGCCCAAAGTATGAATCTAACCATGTGATTACATGTGTTGAAGTTGAAAATGGTAGAAACCACTTGATTACCGGTCAATGATGAAACTGTTAACAAGTGTGAGGGAAATCACCATTGATGTCAATGACTCCCAAGGTACCATAGTACAATCCATCGAGTGTGAATAAATGAGTTGAATTCAAACATCCGATGGAATCTTTCGATCAGGGGTCAATGATGTAAACCCACTATCGAAAGAGAGGAAACCTTCCATTGAGGCATGCAAGCTCCAAGGTACCAGATAATTTCTAAGTCTTGATTCCGAATAATGAGTTGAAGTCGACGGAACAAAACTCGTCACAGGAGGGCCTTGATGTATCCCCCATCAATGACATGAAATGAGTAACAGATTTTGAAGGTGAAACAGAGTATGATGTGAATTGGACTGGACACTGGGAAGGCCGACACAGAGAAAATGGATAACTGCAGATGGCCAACTCAATATATGTTTCAGATGGACTTCTCTTGAACATATGAATGACACGACCAATGATTTGGTAGCATTGACTCAAAGATGACACAGGGAATGACCTTGTAATCAATTGAATGAGAGACAAATGGATTTCCCAAACAGGCTTCAAATGATGAATAGGGGGTGTCATGTTCAAGAACGACACTTACTGCCAATCAATACGACGATGAAAACATATCCCTTTCCCAAATTTCCCCCCACCATTTCTAGCGAGTACCTCTTTATTTTTACACAAGCTTGAGGAGGTTAACATATGCTTGTTGATGTAAGCTCATCCTTTGGATGAGTCCATCGGAGTATGTTTAACGAACCCTAAGAAGGAGTGGTTCGATCCCATCACAGGTCTGTCAATGTTTGTTTAACGAGTCCAAAGATAGAAAACTCGAAGGTTTTTCAAGATTATAGAGTTTGGAAAAACACTTAAAAAGAGAACTCTCTCAGTTTCTTTTTCGTAAAATAGTCTAGATGATACCGAAAAAGAGATAAATTATCGCTCACCAAACTCTTACTTCAAATACTTTATCGAGCGTGAAAATAGCAAGATCACTCGGCGATCTTTTCATGTTTAGAGAGTCTGAAAAGAGATTAAAGAGGACTCCAGGGGGTTCCTTTTTCATATAACCTTTTTGAGCCCGAAAAAGTTATAAAAGTATTCTCAATCACGTTCTCATGTATTTACGAGCGCAAGAACGGACAAAAATCACGCTCGAGGTTTTATGTAAAAACCATAAAAAACAATCAAAAACACGCGATAACAAAGAAAAACATGTCCGTATCCCTGTATTTAATCATCAAAGTCATCACGCCTGCAAGAATTACACTCAACATGACATTAGGGATTAGGGTTTAATCAATAAATAATCATAAAAAACTAAAATTATATAGTAAAAGTAAATAAAAGGAGTAAATACTCTTTTTACCACACCATTTTTACATTTCCACTATTGAGCTCAAAAAACCCCTCTTTTACCCTCCAAGTTCAACGTCAGATTGCGAGAGCTACAAGAGACCATTTAGCAAGTCGTCTGCGACAGTTAGGTAAGCTCTTTGTCCTTAACACTTTCATGGTTTAATTTTGTAATTTCATTGGTTAAATTTGCATTTTTAAGTTTATTTTCAAAGCCCTACATGTGCGTTTCCATTCTCGCAGGTAGGCTATACGGGGCTTGTGAGAATGAGGCATTCTCACTGGTGAGCCTAAGGCCACCTGCGAGGTTCTTGCACTGTGCACACAAGGTACTTGCAAGAACCGCAAAGACCAATTTATTTTTAAATTTTTACCCAATGAAAAAGATCCAAAGCATGAAAAAAGTTATTAATCCTCTTATTGTGTTCCTTATGCAGATAATTGGCCATCAACATGGTGCTAGAGTGGTGTAAAAGGGAACATGAAGAGGAAAATGCAATGGCCAAAAATCATCCACCTACCATAGCTGCTTTGAGAGACTGTGGGCTCTTGAAATGCTTTCGCATCCCGGGCATGAGGGATCAAGTCAGACTATTAGAGTACCTAGTGCGTATGTGGGACCCTGATCAGCAAGTGTTTCATGTGGGGGTCCACACACTATCCTTAGACATTGAGGACATTTACTTTTTGACTGGTTTGTCACGACGAGGGTACTATGTGATCCTGATAGGTAGTAGAGGTGGTGGGCTAAAAATGAGTGAGTACTGCAATTTACATTGCGTCTCCGAGGCTAAGATAAATAAAGGAAAAGTGGTTATCTGGGGGGTATGAGACTTGACCCTCCATACTATCCTTTTCACTATAGCTCGAATGGCTGGGAGTTATGCTCCTCATATGGCGTTACAGAGTTACTTCCAGTATGCTATTGAGTGTACTGAGCCTCGAGTGTTCAACTGAGCAGATGTTGTGTTGCGCAGTATAAAAAAGC
Source organism: Picea abies (assembly GCA_900067695.1). NCBI lineage: Eukaryota > Viridiplantae > Streptophyta > Pinopsida > Pinales > Pinaceae > Picea > Picea abies. Next base: position 12,524 of record CBVK0102436526.1, on the reverse strand, counting down.
AATTAACCAAATGTAGGTAGGGTGGCCTGAAGCAATTTGAGTACGGATCTTTGCTGGTATAATTCTTCCTTGAGTAGGTCCCATTACTGAGGCTACAAGTGGAGTGGAATTTACTGGCTCCCAGGGATCCGTGAATGCTGAGATGGTGTCGGCTCATGGCCTGGCACCTAGTAAGATCGATCATCAAATATGATGATACTTTCTTTGACTAGCTTCAACCATATATGTTGATGGTTGATGACTACACTTATGCTAGGCTGGATTTTCGAGGAGATCCGGATTTGGTATTACCAAAGGATGCTCAGTGGGGGGACCTTGGTAAGAAGTACACACATTTTCTCTTTTTAAATGTTTTTGAATTTTTTATCATATTCAAATGTTTTTGTTTTATATGTTCATCCAAAAACTAATACAAAATCGTTTGTTGATAACACAGATGTTGGACCTTACAGACGTCCCGACACTTCTCCCATCCAGTGGTGAGGAGAGGTAGCGGTAGCACCACAGTATGTCGAGGATTACCAAGTGGTGGAACAGAATCTAGAAGGCTTGAATGCAGACATTCCAGACATGATTCTGGAAGAGGTTCCATGACGTGATCAACATCATACTGTAGGGGTATCATCATCTATGAGTCGACTGCTCTATAGGGTTTCTAGGGAAGTCGTGTGTTACCGTGAACGTCATCCATGACGTCACTTTGTAGAAGCTATGAGCTTCAAATTTTGACATTTTCGTCTTCGGATAATTTTTTTTTAAAAAACTCTTTTGATCATTATATATACAGACAACTTCTACCGATTTACTTTATATTGTGTGAATTTTGATGTGTTTGATTTATAAATGATTCAAATGTATGTCCAATACATAATTAGCCAATGCATCTGTTAATGTATTTATACATCTAGGAATATGTTGATATTCAATGTGATCAAAATAACGTTCAAAGAGGCGAATTCGCAAATACACCCGTAATAAAGTAGGACTTCGAATAGAGTAGACATTACTTAACTGTAGTACTACAAGCTACGAGTCAAGTCGCACAACCAAATGATGAATTCCGAGCGAGATAGCATCAACCAATAATTCAATAATGGCACTATACTTTTCCATGTTGTTGGTCGCACAACCGAGGCACACACCTCGTAAAGATACAAGTTCGTTTGTTGGGGTATAGATTGCCCACACAGTAGAAGCAAGGTTCCGAGTACTATGGCCAGCACCATCAACAAAGCCAATATAGGGTAGTGAAGACTTCGACATCTAGAAATCAAACACAACGTCACATAAGGGAAAAGACCAGATAACGACAAAAGAAAGCTATAGTAACACACACAAAGTATGATACATTAAAATACAAGTACTTGTGCACATATGATTTATGAATAGTACTTCTTCAAGTACAACCCATTCCTGGGTTCACTCAAAGGGATACCATCGTAATCTACCAGCTCATATGCTCCTTTTTCCAAAACTCGACGAATAATATAAGGACCTTGCCACATGGATTCAAATTTCCCATCTCCTAACACATCTTGATCCTATTCATAGAGAAGAACAAGATCACCTTTTGAGAAAACATGAGGCTTGACATGCTTGTCGTATTGGGCCTTGACACGTTTTTTCTGAGCTTCTATGACTAGGGTGGTGTCACGTCGAGTTTCGTCTAATCGCATAAGATACAATAGATGTTCTTCTTCAGCAGAAGTGTTGGGTAGGATTTCAACAGCTAGCTTCAGAGAGGGTATATCACATTCTATAGGAAGAATGGCTTCCACACTATAGACTAACTGAAAAGGCGTAAACCCAGTAGTGGACTTGACGGATGTCCGATATGCCCACAATTTCGAAAACAACATTGTGTGCCAACTTGTTTTATGAATTCCTATCATCTGTCGAAGCATAGTTATGAGAAATTTGTTTATTGCTTCGACCTGGTTGTTATCTTGTGGATAATAGGGCGTTGAGTTATCATGGCGAAGACCCAACTTCTCAATAAGTTCGGACATCATAAAATTCATAAAGTGGCTACCGTGATCAGTAACGATAGCTTGGGGAACACCAAAACAAGCTATGACATGATTAAAAAGAAACAAAGCTGCAGTCTTTCCAGTATTGTCGAATGTCACCTCGGCGCATTTCGTAAAGTAATCAACGGCTACAATGATGTAACCATGCCCCCCGTCCGAGTGAGGGTGACATGTCATGAAATCGATGCCCCATTTCGCAAAAGGACCAACTGAGACCACAGGATGAAGAGGAGTAGGATGTGACCAAATTTTTTGATTGTAGGTCTGGCAGGCATGGCATTTCTGAATGGCAGTAATGTAGTCGTTAAATAAAGAAGGCCAAAAATACCCTGCATGTAAGATTTTCTAGGCAATAGCATACCCAGACATATGACCACCACATGCTCCAGAATGGCAGTCATTTAGAGCTTTCTCAGCTTCGTCAAATGTTAAACAATGTAGATCATCAGTGCTAATAAGGAAAAGAGATTCATCGGGTAATGAATCTACTGCTACATTTTTCATTGCAGAGTGAGGAAAATTGCATATCAACTCAGCAAAAACTAAGGATTTCTTGGACTTGGCGCAATCGAATTCCAAGTCAAACTCCTAGAGTATCACAATCCATTTGGAGTATTTTCCCCCTAGCAATTGACGTGTCAAAATATGTTGCATAGGGTTACAATGAGAAATCACCATAGTCTTGCGTGAGAGGATATAATGCTGGAAGCATTGGACAACTTGAACAATAGCCAAGGCTAGTTTTTCGACATGTTGATACTTGATTTCAGTGGGCGTGAGACTTTGACTCAAGTAGTAAATAACATGTTCATCGTGTGCATCATCCTCTTAGACGAGAACCATGCCAATAGTGTACTCCGAGGCAGCAAGATAAAGGAAATAATCATGACTGTAATTGGGAGGAAAGAGAAGAAGAGCTCGTGTTAGGGACAACTTAAAAGCTTCAAAATAATTGTTGGCAATGGTATCCCAGACAAACTCCGAATCTTTCTTTATTAGCTGCGTAAAACCACGAGTTATCTTGGCATAATTAGGGATAAAACAAGGAAGAAAGTTTTCTTTCCCTTGCAAACTTTGCAACTGGCATAGTGTAGAAGGAGGAGGGAGATTAAGAATCACCTCAACCTTAATAGGATCCACCCGGATCCCTTGACGTGAAATGATAAAACCTAGAAGACGGCCGAATTCTACACAAAAAACGCACTTATGAGGATTTAAACATATCCGATAGAACTGACAGCGAACGAAAATGGCTCGGAGGTGGGTAGGGTGATCGACTCTGAGCATAGAATGAGCAGGTAAATCATCCAAATAGGGTTGAACGATATGCTTGATATCATGAAAATCATAAGACATAGCACGTTGAAAAGTTGTGCTCGCATTCTTAAGACTGAAAGGGAGTTTTCGATAGGCAAAAGTACCCCAAGGACAAATAAAAGCAATCTTATGTTGATCCTCAGGAGCATTGTTAATTTGATTATAGTCGGAGAAACCATCCATGAGGGAGAAGATTTCACTTCCGGCATAATCATCGACAATCTGATCAACGAAGGGGGTAGGAAAGTTGTCCTTGGGACAAGATTTATTAATATCCCTATAATCAACACATACACTAATACTACCTCCTTTCTTGTCAATCGAGACAGGATTGGAAACCCATTCTGTAAGAGCCACCGGATAAATAAAGCCGGATTTTATAAGTTTCTCAACTTCGAGTTTGATAGCAGCTACTTTACGTGGGTGAACTGGACGAAGGCATTTCTGGATGGGTTTAGCACTGGGGTATGTCTTTATCTCATGTACAACAATTGCAGGGTCGATACCGAGCATCTCTTTGTAACTCCAGGCAAAGATGTCACGAAATTATTTGAATAGAGACGTATAGGTGACGATTTCGTCAGGAGAACATGAAGCTCCAATATGGACATTTTCGACAATCCCAGGTTTAATGGATATGTCAATGGGAATCGTGGGTGAGATATTATTTAAGTTCCCTTTAGCAAACACATCATGTGTAGTTGCGGGAACCATCGAGATGACAACAACGGTTGACAGAGTCAAAATCCATTGGTAGTTCTCAAGAGTGTGTTGTTCCAGAAAGAGGATGGAACGATGATGCCCATCGTCCCAAGGGGTATCCTCCATGACGGACATGATTATCTTGTCAGTAGGAAAAAAACCACGAAAAGGATTGGGAGACAACTCATCAAGAGAGGGGGTAGAAGGTGTTTCTAATTGAATGGCCTAATAGGCGGATTCAACCGGACTTAACGGCATGGCATCACCGAAGGGAAGATGATCTCCAGGGTCAGGGACAATCCAAGGGTCATGAGACGTAGGAAGTTCGTGAGGCATGGTGGATATCATGTTGATAGAAGCAACTGACGGGTGTGGAACATCAGGCGGTGGAATAGGGAAAGTACCATTAATGAGGAGTCTTTTAAAAGGCCTACACCAACATTCTCATAACCCGGCGGGGTTTTAGCAATAAATGGTACATTGCCAGTACGGGTATCAGAATTGAAGAAGGCAAGTTGGTCAACGGTAAAAACCTTTCCTTGATGAGGGAAACGTACTACATGGAAAAGTGTTGACACAATGATGCACATGAAATCGATCCAGCTGTGGCCAAGTAGAAGATTATAATCAAGGGGAGCGTCAAAGACTTCCACTTCGACTTGGACCGTTTTATCTTCTAACGTGATGGGCAATGAAGGAAGAACACTTTAGGGATTAAAACCGGAGCCATTGAAGGATTTAAGAGTGTTTTTGGATTCATTCAAAGGAGGAGAGCCAATGGCTTTCCAACAAGCAAGAGACATAATACAAGTAGAGGCACCCTCGTCGATAACAGTTCAGAAAATGTTTTTTGTCGGAGACAACCACTTGGATTTGAAATGTGAGTTGAGGGGGTAACCTTGGAATGTGATCTTCCAAGTCAAAGACTATTAAATTCATATCTTTCGGGTCAATTCCACCTATATATTTCAACAGTGCCTTCCGTTGTGCAGGATAAGACTGAAGGACTTCAAGGGTTGACATCGCTGAAGGTGCCTGGGCCAGATCTTTAACAATGTTGTAGTTCTGGGCTGCACGAGCATGAGGATTGAAAGATGATTTCTGAACAACACCCTTAGGGTGGGGGTCGCAGAACTGTGTTGAGGCTCGGTCGTTCGAGATGAAGAGGACCATTGGTAGGTGGAGTCGCTGGAGAGGGTTGTACCAAAGTAGGAGGTAAATCGTCAACCTTCACTTTATATGGATAATAATCTTTGGCTCGAGTCATGAGTGCAACGTTGTTCTGCTTAGAATCACCAATACACATTAAAACATATGATGTCGTAGAAGAAGATGGTTGGTCATGAATGACCAACTGAGCCTGTTGTTGAGACAGGAAGGGTTGAGACAAGACAGCTGGTGCAAGTGGTTTTGGAGCTCCTTGAAGGAACTTAGTGACCTCGACACGTCGTGGACAATCCTTCGTGTAATGATCATCACCATAGATAAATAAAGGGTATCATGGTTTGCACTTAACACGGTCATCAACAGGGGTAGTTTTAGGTTACTCTGCTTGAGTATTATTTTTTCCCTCCTTATTCTTGCTTCTCCCCTTCTTAGATTTGTTTTTACCGGCTGGGGTAGATTGGACATAATTTACCTTAGAAGTCTTGCCAGTGGGAGTGGTAGGAGACGAAGCATTTTGAACATTAGAAGAAGCAGATTAGGGTTTGTGCTTGAAGCGGTATGTGATTGGGCTTGGGCAGTACCAATCACACCGTCAGCTGCATGTGAGGCAGTTGGAGTAGTCGAAGTGCTGGAAGCATTAGGACGAGGTAATTCAGGTAATAAATCATAAAGGGTTCCTGTTTGTGAATAAACGAGGTCAAGATACTGAGCACGACTTATAGCCTGCTCTTTTGTGACAATGCCACCCATGGCAATGTCCTTACCAATTTCGTTCACAAATGATTTTGTAAACCATTCTGCCAGTAACTGATCGGGGAGCTCAAGTTTAATGAGATGTCGTCTCCTTTGCCACTCATGAATGTGATCAGATATATGAGTGCCTTTAGTCTATTTAAAAGAATTCAATATCTCGGTTCCCATATCATAACGAATTGGTAGCTGGTAATGTGTAAGGAAAGCCATAGCTAGGGTGTTGAAATCAGATAAGAAACTTCGTGGAAATTCGATATACCACTTCATAGTAGAACCGGTAAGAGTTCATTGAAAAAGACGTAAACAAATAGAGTCATCTATCAATGTGTTGGATGAACACCATAGGTGAAAAGTCATAACGTGATTGTTCGGATCCTCTCCCACTTTGTTGTTGAATTTAGGAATGTTCGAGGGAATCTTGGTTGGAATAATAGGCCATTGGGGAGAGTGATGAATAGGATCATTTAAAATCCTAGACAAATCTAGCAAATCCAAAGTAGCGAGAAAAGGTAACTGTCGATTCACCTGCTGGTATTGGTGGCTTTGGGGTGGAAGCCCTGTCGGCAAACCAGTAGGACCGTAAGCATTCTACACATGATGGGAAGACCTAGGCAGATTCGGGGGTGGTTGGAGAGGATAGTAGCTCTAGGGATTGTAACCCTGAGCAGGGACATGAGTTTGAGAATTTGTACCCCAAATAGGATTGGGTATACCTAGATATGGTTGGCCTATAGTAGGGACAGGAAACTGCTACCCCCCAGTCGTTTAAGGAGGATTTTGTATCATCTGATTCCAATACTGGGCCAAAGAGGGAGGTATATTTTGTCCAAAAGGTGGGGTTGGTCCCCCTATCTTAGGCAGATTTCCAACTGGAAGTTGTGTCCCAATCGAAGGTTGTGTAGTAATTGGAATGTGTCCGGTAAGAGGAAGTTGAATTGTACCACCTTGTCCACCAACGGGAATATGCAAGTTTGGTGTAATGGACGGGATAGTGCCACTAGGATTAGGATTGCCAAAAGTAAATTGAGGGAGTGTCGGAATAAAACCGGGAATAGGGTGCCCAGGAAAGGAAGGACCACTGGGAGAACCGGATGGGGTTTGCGGAGGTGTTGGAATAGAAGCATTCAACGCATGGTATTCGAGTGGTAGTGTTGGAGTGACATTGGGCGTTCGATGTGTGTTTATAGGAGCAAGAACAGCCACAATGAACCCGGTTGGAACACTCGTAGTAGCTGCAAGATGGGCCATTTTGGCAGGGACAGTAAAGTGATAAGAAGTAGTCAACGGTACTGTCTCTAGGTTAGAGATTTCGGAAATCACAGGTGGATTAATCTCAAAAATCACAGGGGAACCTGGACCAAAAAGGTCTCGTCGGAAAACACCTGTAGACCAAAAAGGATCTTGGCCTTCTATGCTGAGAAAAGGCCCAATGGGTGATCTAGAAGATGTAACAACTAATTCTCCGGAAGAATTCAGTCGCATAAATGGTCATTCAGAATGAGGGTGAAGTCAAAAATCCTCTCATGTATTGGTAATTCGGAAAGGTTCTAGAGAGTCAGTTCGTTCCACTTGGGGTGTGGTGACGACTGTGGCTTCACTTTGCCAAGGAGAGCCCTCAGGTGTACCTGTAGGCAAGGGTTGAGAACCATCTAGATGCTATGGAGATAAACCCTACATTCTACAGGAATGACATGGAGGAGCTATTGTAAATGAGTGACAAACTTCACGAAGAAAATCCTATGGTCCAGGGATGATTTTAAGGATGGAAATTTATTTTAAAATGTAGAAACCTTGGCAAATCTTACTAATCCTTCATATGGAAACTATAAATGATTGGCGATATTTTTTTTTAAATCTTCAAATTTCTAAGGATTTTATATATTTTTTATAAAATTTTGGCAATTTTTAAGGTAAAATAATTTTATCTTATATAATTTGGGCGAATCATTTTTAAAATAGTGAATCTTGTTTTTTGAAAAACCATGGAAAATTAGCCCATGAGCAAAATTTAGCCCCTATAATCATCCCTGCTATGGTAAACTTTGAGAAACAAACAACACGCGCTAGTAAACAAAAGCTAGGAAGCAACACAAAACAAACATGACCTTCTAATTTCGAAGCCACTAGTTGGTGATGAAATCCAATGTCGCGACAACGAGATGAGAAGGGGATGGGCTAGGGTGGAAAAGTTACGCTGATGACCTGCTTAACGGACTTACACCCTGGTGCAAGCTCCCACACATAATCGTGGGTATACCCTCCAAGGAGCCCGAGTGAGTTTGGTCAATGTCAATTCTAGGTACCGTGAAGACCTTCCCCTTCACAGTCACCTTAGGTAAGAACCTAGAAAGATAGGCCACTAAGGTCACAACCAAGAAAAATAAATCCTGGGGGAACAGTCGACAGTCCAATCCACATGCAAGGGCAGGGTATCTAGCTCACAATCAACTCAATAGGCTTCCACTCATCAATGTGGGTATACCTCCAAGTGATCCCCGTAATACGTGCAATATCTACACTGATATCAACAAAGTAGGGTGAGTAACTCTGCCAATATCAATGCAACCTAGTGTTTGACCCTTGTGTGAGAAGGGCTTCCCGGGAATAGATGTTGCAAATGGAATTTAACACTCCCTAACACAAGATGCTATTGTGTGTTTTTGTGCTTTTGGAGAGTGTATCTCTCTTCCTACTCCAAAGCGCTAGCCTAGCTAAATGTTGGTGTAATAGATCCCTATAAAAGAGTTACTAGATAAATTTTATGATTACGCAGTGTTATTAAGAGCTATTGTTTACTCAAAGGTAATGGAAATGAAACTTATGTTGTATGACTCTGACCCAACAATGCAAGGATGACAATGAAATATATCACTTTTCGTTCAATGAATCCTATGTATGGGAGAGAGAGAAATTTTTCAGATCAACCCTAAACTACAATGCAAAATTTCCTTTGAAATGAAAACGCAAACAATCACTTATCAAATGACAATTCTCTATTGTGTCTTTTTCAAATACTTCAACAATCTCAATAATTTGATTTTCAATGTTTTCTAAAACGAAAAGAATTTTTTGAAAGAAAAAAATTTTGTTCACTTTTCAAAAAGGATCCACACTATGAAAACGAGAGTACAGAAAATCAAAAACCAAATGAACAAGCCATGACAAACCCAATCAACTCTTTCAATGAAAACAAAAATAAAGAGAAAACCAATGTAGTCTTTTCAAATGCAAAAGAAAATGATCTTTCAAACCAATAAGAAAATGAGAAAAACCAAATACTCAACTTTCAACCAATCACTTGTTCTTAACTAATTAATCACACTCAAAGTCTGAAGTCAGAGAGAATGGTTTTGCCAAGAAAAGTCAAGAAACAAAATTCAAGCCAAAAATGACAAGAAAAGTCTTGAAATCCTAAGACTGTTCAAGCACGCAAACAAAGACAATAAATACATCAATCAATGGTCTAAGAAACTCATAAGAGGCAATCGAACTGATCTGGGCAGTTGGAAATACCAAAACTCAAATCCAAATTTTTGAAAAATGGTGTTTGAAGGTAGGCAATATTACAAAGTGCGAGAATCACTGATTCTCGTAGGTGACCCTTGAGCAGGGTGCCAGAACCTCTCACTAAAACCTAAAGGTAGAGTGCGAACCCTACCAATTCTCGTAGGCTGCAATGAAGTACAGTGCGAGAATTCTTGAACATAATCAAAAATTTGAAAAATGAAGAAAAATTTAAAAAGGCCTCTGGACCCAGAGGGTCTATCAGGATATCGTGAAGACTCTGAGATTGATAGGACAGGAGAAAAGTGAAACCAAAGCAAATGGCCACAGAAAAATACAAAAATCCACAAAGAAAATGAGATTGTTCCCCAGTGGATTCGCCAAGTTTGTTATTGGATAAATCTGTAGGTGTGGATACTAACCGATCTCCCTAGATCCACCTGGATCTAGAACAAAGAAAGATAGAATATGACTCTTTCCCTAGATTTTGACCATTGAATTAAATAGGAGGCAAGAACTAATAAAATAACTTATTATCGCTTCCTATGGTCTTTGTTTCTCCCGCTTTGCTCCAGTGCTCTCGTGTAGTCAAGACCAAGACAACAGAAACCAACCAAAGTGAAGAAAGCACAATCTATTCAACGGTCAATCTATGTATATGATCAAGGAATTATACAATAAAGTTGAAATAGCTTTATGGGAAAGGGACATATTACTGTATCATATTAATGGAAATTAAAGATTACAACCTGAGCCTTGATGTCACAAACTTCCTTTCGATGGCCCTTGACTCTGACACACACACTTGCTCACTTGCATGAAGAAGATCAACCCCTTTAGATAAACTTGTTGGAGTCTTCAAGCTGCTATAGCTTCAATCCTTCACACTATTCTTTCACTAATTCTCCAATGAATCTTGCTTAACCTTGCTTAACCTTTTCCATGATAATTCCCTCAATATATAGGAGAGAATGAATTAGTTACTTGGATAAGAATGATCCCAAAATATCAGGGAATCCAGTACTAGGATAACCATTCAAATGCCATCTCATCCTTCTAGAAGATTCCCTTCTAGAAGCATCGAGAATTCATCTTTTTCCTTGCTTTAGAAAGCGTTCTCACTCTTGCAGTTCAACACAGTGTGAACTTATCACACCCGTGCTTAAGGCAGCCTGTGAGACTCATGCATTCTCGCAGGAAAATATACTAGCAGCCTGCGAACAGTCTTCAAAAATGAGTTTTATGGAAGATATGAAAATAACCTTTTCTGAGGAGAAAGTTCTTATGAAGAGACTGAGCACACCATCATTAATACATCATCATGATGACCAAAATCATGGGTAATAGTTGGGTGGAAACGAGCACCCCTCTCAGCAATTGTATAACCCCTGGTGTTACTTTCTAATAAGTGTTTTGCCTTTGGCATCTTGAAATATATGTATTCTGACAATTATGCTCATAAGCTGTGAAATTGTGAATAATTTCATAAGAATGTTTGTATGATGTTTTGATCAATACTGGTATTTGTATGTTTATAATGAAAAGACTACGTGTGGCTTATGTTCTCTTAAATTGTTATTTATATGAATATTGATCTAAGTCATACTTCACGCTTGGTTCTTGGGAGAGAGATACCCTTATCTGCCTCAGATAGTACCCTGGGTAAACCTCCCCATAGAGACACCCTTCTTGAAAATCCCATCAAGAACCTAGAAGGAGGATGTGAAGGTACAAGGCCTTAAGAAATCCTTGATAAGTATCAAATCGACGGACGAGATCTCGTTGGGAGATCTGTGGTCTATCACAACTGTCAGATAAGAAGAAGAAGCTGGAAAGTTAAGTACCTTAACCTTGATAGGTGTTGATCAATGAATGAGATCCCATCTGGAAATCTTTGGTCACTCATGACCATTAGATTTGGTAGGAGAAAGTAGGATGTTAAGTGCCTTACCCCTGTGACTTTTTGTGTCTTCATGGGTACCGAAGAGATCGAGACCGTAGATCCCCAAGGTCCATGAGAGCATCTGAACCATTGATCTTTCCACGTCTAGGAAGTCGTGGGAGAGCACACAAGTTAGGAACCTGTCTGAGCCATCAGATCTCGACTGGAAAACCCAACAATCGTTGGATCTATCAAGAGATACACGAGGAATAAACCCCCAGTGAATAGGGGCAAAAGCCTCGAAATAGATCTTGACCATCCAAATAACAGAGGCCACGTGTCAAGAGATTTTCCACTTCTCGAAATCAGGAGTCGAGAACTCTGGAGTTCTGGTGACGAAAGATCAGGGCATTCCATGGTAGAAACCCCAAAGTAGATTCAGGTCATCCGATTAAAGGAGGCCACATGTCGTGAGATTTCCCATTTTAGGAAATTGAGAATCGAGAACTCAGGAGTTCTGGTGATGAGAGATCAGGATGTTCCATGGTGGAAACCCCAAAGTAGTCGTAGACCGACTGATTCCAGGAGGCTACGTATCAAGAGATTACCCATTTCAGGAAGTTGAGGATCGGGGATTCAAGAGTCTTGTTGACAAGAGTTCAAGCTCTCGCCTTGAAAAATCCTGACAGAAGAGAGATCGTGTTCATATGGGAAGAGGTCATATTGACGAAGTCATAACCCAAGGGGCTAATCATTGATTTAGGCTTGTTTGGCACTTCGGCGTTTTGGCACTCGGGATACTGAAGGGCATGTTCCCTTGTGCTCTCAAACCCTAAAATCTAGACTTATAAATATCAAGATGTTAACATGTGGCTAAGCTTCGATGAACAGACAGGATCCTCTCGGAGGATCCAGGGTCTAGGATGACCATGAAATGTGAGGAAGAGACATCGACTTTAAGCTGGGGCATGAATGTACATTAGGGTAAGTGGCGAGAAGATCTGGACGACCAGAGTCCACCTGCCCAGATCTACGGCTGAGGCTTCATTCCAGAGCCCCCTTTTTGTTCTGCCTTTAGCAGTGAGGGGGGGGTCCGGAATCTAATTCACATCTCTTGAACGGTCAGGATTTATTCGCCTTGATCAACGACGTTCAAGTGAATTCCAGAG
>CBVK0102436524.1:0-22816 GCA_900067695.1 Picea abies | reverse complement strand
ATGTGTTAAAGACTCAAATTTGAACATAGCCACCAGACATACAATGTGGATCTATGCAACAATACAATGAATATACTCCAATGCAACCTGGATCTGTAAGAAAATATCCAGGGTCTTCATCTCCGCCACTCTATAGTATGAATCTAACCATGTGAATACATGTGTTGAAGTTGAACATGGTAGAAACCACTTGATTACCGGTCATTAGTGTATACGATTAACAAGTGCGAGGGAAATCACCATTAATGTCAATGACTCCCAAGGTACTCTAGTACAATCTAACGAATGTGAATTAATGAGTTGAAGTCGAACACTCGATGGAATCTCCCAACTTTCCAAAGTGAGGAAACCTGCCATTGAGGTATGTAAGTCCCAAGGTACCAAATAGTTTCTAAGTCTAATTACTGGATAATGAGTTGAAGTCGACAGGAAAAGACTCGTCACAGGAGGGCCTTAATGTATCCCACATCAATGACATGAAACAAGTAACAATATTTGATGTAGATCAGAGTAACAAGTGATTCAAGCCTGACTCAGGAATGGCTGACACAATAGAAGGCTTAAGGACTGCAGAAATGGATGACACAATAGAAGGCTTTCTGGGTTAAACTTCTCTTTGAACATATTGAAGACATGACAACTGTCTTGGAAACACTGACTCAAAAACAAGGATCACAGACCAATTTGTAATCTTATAAGAGTATGATCAGGAGACGAGTAGATTTTCCAACCTAGACACAAGGTGAGTGAAAGGGTGTCATGTTCAAAAGTGACTCTCCCACATAATACAGATTTAGACACAATTCTTTCCCAATTTTTCCCCCACCATTTCTGGTGAGTACCTCTTTATTTTTACGCAAGCTTGAGGAGGATAACATATGCTTGTAATGTAAGCTCATCCTTCGAACGAGTCCCTCGGAGTATGTTTAACGAACCCTAGGAAGGAGTGGTTCGGTCCCATCACGGATCTGTCAATGTTTGTTTAACGAGTCTAGAGATAGTAAACTCGAAGGTTTTTCAAGATTATAGAGTTTGGAAAAACACTTAAAAGAGAACTCTCTCAGTTCCTTTTTTGTAAAATAGTCTGGATGAGACTGAAAAAGAGATAAATTATCACTCACCAGACGCTTACTTCAAATACTTTATCGAGCATGAAAATAGCAAGGTCGCTCAGCGATCTTTTCATGTTTAGAGAGTCTGAAAAGAGCTTAAAGAGGACTCCAAGGGGGTTCCTTTTTCATATAACCTTTATGAGTTCAAAAAAGTGATAAAAGTATACTCGGTTACATTTTCATTGATTTGTGAGCACGAGAAAGAACAAAGACTAAGCTCGGTAACTTATTCTCATGTATTTACGAGCATGAGAAAGAACAAAGACTAAGATCAGGATTGTTTTCATTTTTACGCAAGCTTTAAAACAAAACAAAACTATGCTTGGGATAGATTTTATTTTTACACAAGCTTAAAAACTAAACAAAACTGTGCTTGGACCTGGTTTCATTTTTACGCAAGCTTGAACCAGAGGAAACTATGCTTGCAACTTCCCAATGCATAACACATGGATGGTCGGTACTTAGCCCCCATCTTAAGAAACTAGCGGCTTCACTTCAGCATGAAGTCCAGAGGCTGAGGCAAATTCCCCCCAAGCTTCGTGTCATCCAACTACAAAGTAGAATGAAATGAAGCTTCAAATACTAGATGAAGGACTTGACTCAAATAGAGAGGGGGAAAACTATTTTATTTTTTAACGAGCTTGACACAGAAATAAGAAATATGCTCGTAACCTATGTTTCATTTTTTAACGAGGTTGCCACAGAGACAAAAAAACTATCCTCATGGGGTTTCATTTTTTAATGAGCTTGAAATTAGAAAACTATGCTCAAAGACCTCAGTTTCATTTTTTAACGAGGTTGTTACAGAGACACAAAAACTATCCTCAAAACCTCTTCTTGATCATGGATTCCAAGAGGAAAATGCTCTAGAATGATACCAGGTCAAGGGAAAAAACTCGATCATGGCTTCCAAGAGGTCTTCACTAGAAGGAAGAAACACACTCTGGAAGGACACCATGTCAAGGGTTGCGACATGAGTAAAGAGATCAAGCTCTAACAACCCTATCAAAGAGATCACCATGTCAACTACTGGATCTAAGTCATCAGTAGTTGAAGCCATGGGCGACAACGCCACATAATTGACCTGTGGTGGGGGTGATACTGTCTGCATACAAGAACCATTCAGGGAGGCAATCCAAGTGGGGTCAATGAATGAAAGTTGATCAACAGTCACAACTCATCCATCGTGAGGGAAATATATCACACCAAAAAGAGTAGAGACAATAGCTTTCATAGCATAGACATAATCTTGCCCAAGGAGTAAAGAAAAATCCAAGGGGTCTTGGACTACCATGACATCAATGAAGATAGATTTCCCTCCCAAAGTTACAGGAAATTGAGGAAGGGTCCCTAAAGGTTGACTAGTTCTTCTATTAAAAGATAACAGATTCTGCGTAACTGGCACAAGTGGAGGACAACCCAAAGCTTTCCAAGAAATAGAGGAAAAAATACTAACAGACGAACCTTCATCTATCAACGTTTTGGTAACGTCCCAACCACAAACCTGTACTGTAATCTGGAAAGGAATGTAAGAGGGAAGACGAGCTCCAGTTAGTACATCCCAATCAAAATGGATGGCCTCATTACTTGGAGGGGGTTCCATGGGAGAAGGAGGAATACCCCCTGACACGGCATAGTCTGTATCAATGAGAAAAACATGGGTAGTATCGGGTTTACTCTCTAGCGGGAGAATAGGATCGATCGATGATGATATAAGATTGACCACTTGAGTTTCATCCTTCAAGGGGAGAATGGGGTTGACAGGTGGAAACAAACCGACCACTTGGGTTTCACTCTCTGAAGAGAGAGTGGGGTTGACCGAGGATGGTATTAGATCAACCACTGTGTCAACTGGTTCAACTAAGGACGTGACCAGATTGATGACATGATCAACCGAATTGACCGGTGAAGGGACTGGAGTGATCATTCCATCAACTACAGGTGGGTTGAGAGAAAGTTTGTGATAAGCAACTGGGAGTTGAGGCTGTGAAACATTCATGTATTCCAAGAATTTCGAGGCTTCATCCATACGAGGGCAAAGGTGAGTGAGATGACTCCCTTTGCATAACATGCACAGGAACTTGAGTCTACCTTTCTTCCTCCCAACCGTATCATGGCTAGTTGATGGGAGGTTGTCAGCATGTTGTTCATAGGATAACGACATGGGTTGGAGAGGGCATGTAGACCATGCTTCTATAACCTTGGATAGACCAAGGAAATCCTTAAGAAGATGGCTACCATTACAAAGCCTGCAAGGGTACTTGGGCTTATGGGTTGTTTGGGTGATCTTGACATCATCAACACTCCCAGTACAATTAACAGTAACTGGTTGTTTTCCAACATGTTTGACAATGGTTGGAAGTTTGGATCCTTTCTTATTTTTCTTCTTCTTAATCTTTCTTTTCTTCTTCTTCTTATTCACCAGGTTACTAACTTCAGAACTTTCACCCGACGAAGAAGATGAAATGGAAGGAGACCTTGCAAGCAAAGAAGGTGAAGAATAACTTACTGGTGAAGAAGGTGAAGGATCAACATGAGGTTGATTCTCTTTGGGGGAAGTTCTTACGACCGAAGCACTTACTGCATTTGGGATTACTTGAGTGGAAAACAACCACACCGACAATCCAATTGTGACATCGGGAAGGCTCAAAGTAGCGATGTGAGTAGGACCAATGTTTCCGTAAGAAGGAAAAACAAAAGGTTCCCCTGGAGAAGAGGTTCCTTCATTGGTCATTTTGGGAACTGATTCCATGAAAAACAAAAATCCAATCTAGAGTCCACTAGAGAAAACAAACATCACACGCTAAAAATCTAGGAAGCAAGCAAACAAACAAAACCTTCTCACAATGAACGCACTAGTTGGTGATGAAATCCAATGTCGCGGGAACAAAGTAAGAAGGGTCTGAGATAGAGTGGGTGGAAAAGTTATGTTGATGACCTGCTTAATGGACTTACACCCTGGTGTAAGCTCCCACACATAATCATGGGTATACCCTCCAAGGAGCCCGAGTGAGTTTGGCCAACGTCAATTCCAGGTACCGTGAAGACTTGCCCCTCCATAGTCACCTTGTGTAAAGAACCTAGAAAGATAGGCCACTAAGGTCACCACAAACAACAGTAAAGCCTGGGGGAACAATCATCACTCCGATCCAGACGCAAGGGCAGGGTATCTAGCCCGAAATCAACTCAAAAGGCTTCCACTCATCATTGTGGGTATACCTCCGAGTGATCCCCATAATACGTGCAATCTCTACACTGATGTCAACAAAGCAGGGTGAGTAACTCTGCCAACATCAATGCGACCTAGTGATTGACCCTTGTGTTAGAAGGGCTTCCCAGGACAAAATGTAGTAAATGGATTTAACTCTCCCTATCACAAGATACTATGTTTGTTTGCATCTTTGGAAAGTTATCTTTCACACCTATTCCAAAGCCCTACAACTAATCTAATGTAGGTTTGCAACCAGAAAATATAAAAATGTCTAATCAATTTTTATAAGCGCTTTATTTTACGGCTGTTGATATTCAAAAGGAAGATGGCGTGGACAATATGGTGTTTAGACCGACTCGAAAATTATGCAAAGATATGAAGATGCAATCTTTTCATTTCGATGAAATCTATGCTACGAGAAGGAAAAAACATTTATCATTCCCATATGCACAATGTCCCAAAATATATTAAACTCATCAATATCAATCATGCAATTTTGCTACTTCAAATGCAAGGATTCCCCCAATCTAATATAAAGCAAGAAATTAAATCTTTTTGTTTCGAAAATTTCACTAAAAGCAATAATGAACTTTCTTAAAACAAAGAAACCCAAACTAAAAATTCTCTTTTAAAGCGAACTATTCAGAAGAAATCTGATCTTTCCCTAAACAATTCTAAAGAAAACACATGCTTTGTAATTGAAAGACACTCAAAGAAAAAGACCAATCCTTCAAAACCAAACAAAGAAAAAGTGGCTAAAAGAAACTCAAGGGATGTCAAGCAGACTGTAAATAGATCAATATAGGCTCCAAAAGTTCAATCCAACTGATCAAAGTAAAACTGGGCATCAAAAAATAGGATATCCTAATTCCAAACACAAATTTCAAATGGGTTCGCAGCCTAGCTATAGGGTGCAGTGTGAACATTAGTCAAGTTCGCAGGCTAGACACAGGTAGGGTGCGAACACCTCGCACTGGATTACACAATAGGGTGCGAACTCAGATGATTCTCGCAGTCCACTAAACGATACAGTGCGAGAATGTCTGTAAACACAAAATTTGAAAAAAGGACAAAAATTTTGAGTGAACATTCAAAACCAGAGAGTCTTAATGGATCTCCCACAGACTCTGAGACCAGAAAACAAGCAATCAAAGCAAGGGAAACTAGACTAACTAGGAAACAATCCGTTCCCCAGTGGAGTCACCAATTTTGTTTCAGGATTAATCCGTAAGTGCGGACACAAACCGATCTCCCTAGATCCACCTGGATCTAGAACAAAGCAAAACAAAATAGGACGCTTTCCTTAAGTTTTAAATATTTAATTTACTAAGAGGCAAGAATCATGGACATACCTTATGATCGCTTCCTATAGTCTTTGTTGCTCCCACTTCACTCCAGTGCTCTTGTGCAGTCAAGATCAAAACAACACAAACCAACCAAAGTGATAGCGATAGCATAAACTCAATATAAACCTATGTATGTGATCAAGGAATCATACAATAAAACACAACAAGCTTTATAGGAAAGAATCATATTATTGTATCATATTAAATGTGAAAGAGAGATTACAACCATGGCCTTGATGTCGTAAGGTCCCTTCCAAGTGTTCTTCGTTCCCCACACACTTCTTGCTCCAAGGATTCTGAAACCATGGATATGATAGCTACTCACAATCTACCTTGACAAAGCAAATCTCAAAGCCACTGTAACCAAGATAACAATTTCAAGCCAAATCCACTTCAAGCTCCAAAATCAAAATCTCAAAAACTCAAAGGTAACTTTCTCCATGAGAACTCCTCTCCTTTTATAACTTGAATAGGATAAGGTGAGGAGGTTAGGATGATCCCACTAAATAATGAAAGCGAGTAAGATCCAAACCATTCATATGCCACCTCACCATAGAAGTTTCTCCTTCTAGAAGATTCGAGAAAATGCTTGTTTTTCCCACGTGTAGGCATTCTCGCACCCTGCCTATAGAGCAACCTGTGAACATCTCGCACCCTAGCTATTGTGAAACCTGCGAGAATCAGGCATTCTCGCACCTTGCCTATATAGCAACCTGGGAACTTCCTTTTTTATAGGGTTTTTCCAAAGGAAAATACAACTTCTTTTCTCAGGAAAAGTTTTTCACCCTTCTCTCTTCAGGAACTCAGGCCACTGACCCCTCTAAAGGTAACAGATAGGTTTACATCATTAATGGTCATAGGGATGACGAAAATAATGTGTAACACTAGGGCCATGATCCTCATAAGAATTAATATTGTAGCAATCCTATAACTGATGAAGAGGTGTAGTCCATTCATCTCCTTCTTGGGTAAAAGGGAGGTTAGGTGACTCCTTAAAGACCTTTTTTCGAAACAATTTATAAATCCTAATCTACTGTAGGGTACTAAATTTCAAATAAAAATGTATCTATAAAGTTCTGATTCATATCATACCAGTCTGTAGTGATGAGGCACAATCATTCTTGAATATAATAGTTGATAGGCATAGTATCCAAGGTGTTAATGAACTTATGAACCCAATCTTCTTTAGGATTATTACTCCAAGCCTCCTCACAACTTGGAACGTGGTCCTTAGTACAACTCTAGCCTGTGTAACGAACTTCGCATCCTTTTGCTCGGTCTGAAACGGGCACTGTCAATAAGGTGAGACATTGTACCCATTTTATGATATTCTTCTTGTGTTCTCCCCACCATCTAGTTGGTGTACCTTTCAATGCCTCATACAGTGCCAACATCCTCTTTTGTACTAATACAATTTTCTCAAATTCAGCTAGAAATGTCTCTAAGTGATTCAAACCATCAACTATTTGAAGATTGCTTACTTTTTTGCCAATCCAACGAACTGCTATGGTCAGTCTCACACATTGTCATGTGGAGACTTCATACATCCTGTTCTGTTAGTTTTCTAATGCCTCTTCTGAATCTGAAGAACATGCACTTTCACTTCACCAGCTGAGATTTCCATCTATTGTAGGATTAATGTAATCATGTTGTCTTGTTGTCATCTTGTAGATGTTCTCTAGCTCATATGCATGGTCTTCTTCCCTGATAGGTTTTGTGTATCTGTGACCTTCGTCTGGGTCGAGAGGTGCGATAACTTTAAGGCCATTACCCTCAAATTTCATTCTTCTCTTCTTTAGGTCAACAACAGTCGAGTTGTTGAAAGCCTAATCAATTCCTAACATCACAGGATAGGGATAAATGTCATCGACAATTTCAATCACTTTGAAATCTACAAATTTCCTTATTCCATCAATGTCTACAGGAACATGCTCTAGTCTTCCAAAGCAGATCACCGCCTATTGATTATCCATCATGAGCCTTATATGAGAGTAAATCAGTCTAGGTTTTCCCATCAGTGCCCAAGTATACTTCGTCATAACATTGACTTCTGATCCTATGTCAAGGACCACATAGTCCACATCATAGTCTCCAATCTAAGCTCTAAGGTGTAATTCCTTGTTTGTCCTTCTCTTTCTTGATACTTGATGTACTTCTTTATTCAACAGAGGATCTACCTTTCCTATCTCATACTATCTTATCAAGTATTGTAGTTATTGTACAGCTCTGTCATCCTTAATCAAATTAATGCAAGTACATAATAATTCCATAAACTTTCTCACCTCTTTTCCTTGCCTAGTAGACAGATCAAATTTCAGTGGCATTCCACATTCCCTTACTTCTGGTTGTGCCTTAGATGAAGAAGCTTGTCCTTCTACAAATTCTTTCCCTGCTTTCTCAAAAGTGTGCCTCTCTCTCCTTGGGTCAAACAATTGTGCCTTCTCTATAACTTTTCTGATCCCTAATCCTCCTGTAGTCTTTCCTGGAGTCACTTTGTCTTGTCCTGTAACATTGGCTCCTATAGTAATAACAATGACTCTGGGGTCTTCACCATGAGGTTTTGTTGATATCAATTGGACTTCTTGGTTTCCTCCTCGCCTCTCCTGGAGTTTGGCCAATAATACTAGACAATATTCAATGAAATGATCAAAGGAGTTACAATAGTTGCAAGTAGTGCAAGGGTTCTAACAATCCATTTCCAAATGTCCTGGTTTTGTGCATTTATAGTAGATGATTTGTCCTCTGCCTTGACCCATACCTCCACCTTGTCCTCTTCCTCTTAATCCACTGCACGGGTTGAAGTTTCCTCTTCTTGGGGAGTTGAACTGTCCAGTGTTTCCTTTTTGTTGTACTTCCCCTTGAATTATATATGTGTCCCTTGATCTTTCATGCAAGCAATCATAAGCCCTACAATCCATCTCATCGTGTCCCACAGACTTGCAGAATGTGCAGTAAAGATTGGTAGGTGTCTGGACATATTTTTTCATATAATAACATTCACCAGGGCAATGTCTAGTTCTACATACCTCGCACTACAGTAAAGTAGCCTACCTCAAAGGACTAAGTGCTCTAGAGGTGAAGTATTCATGAAATATGGGACAATGATCTTTTTCATGGCCCTCTAATTTACATCTGATACACCAAATATATTATCTTTTCTCATTTCCTTTGTCCTTCATCATATCTTCGACCTGTAAAGATAAAATGGTTAACTAATTCAAGATTTGACTCATGACTGGGTTGGCTTCTCCTACAGGGGCCGCTTCTATTTTCATGGTGATCTCCAATTCTTTAGTCAGTGAAGTGACCTTCTGTTGCATCAGAGGGACTATGATATGTGGCAAGAGAGAAATAATGAAACATTCTTTATTTTGTTCATTTGGAATCTTAAAACTCAACTGAACTATGAGAGTATTAAATCTTTGATCAAACTCCCAAATAGGTTCAATTACCTTATGCTTGATTTCTTTCAGCTCTGTTATGCACTGCAACTCTGACATAGGTTTCTTGAATTCTTCACTCAACGTAGTCTCCATAGAATTCAATGGTTTAGGCTGTCAAGGTCCTAAAACAAACTTCATATACTAGTTCATAGCATGATCCCTCAAGGTAGTACTAAACAAAGTTCTATTAACATCTTTGTCATTGACTTTCTTGATACTCCATACAGATTCACATAAGAACTAGTGTTGATCAAGATCTTCATATCCATCTCATCTAAAGATCGGTAACCTGATTTCATCTACCATCGATATTCCTTGGCTTCTCGACTAAGTATGTGGTAAACTTCTTATAACAGTACTCTTACTTCTTTGACTACTCTGGTTACTCTAGTTACTCAATGTTGCTAAAACAACAGGAGGAGTAATAGTACTTAATTCGACAATAGGTGTAGTTCCTAAAATTTCTGGTTCTCCTTGGCGAAGTTCTTCGGTCTATACTTCCTATGTTCTTAAAGATTCTGAGTGTTCTTCATCTATTATATCTACTTCTTCTCGATTGTATAATACCTCGTCTCTGTATTTTTCCTTATATAGATTCACAAGAGGAACCTCTCTAAATGGTATCCCACTGCGTGTGTCTCTAGTCTCTGTGTCACTGTCATTGTCTGAATTTTTGAACATTAGCTTCACTGTATCTTTAGGATATTCTTCTCATGCAATAACATCTTAATCCTCAGTTTTAAAAAGTGTAGGAACTTTCCTCTAGGTCCCTTAAAGAAATACCTCTATGCTTGACTATACAATTCGACTCTGTCAATGCAAAACACAGTAATATACCCTCCAATAGTGCTATCAAACTACAGATCCATGACCCTAGACATAACGTTATCAACTCTATTGACCTTCTTGATCAACTTTGTTGTCCAAACCAGAGGTTGTCTAGATCTGATCTATAACTGTGTATCTTCCAATCTGGCTAACCACTTGTATAACTCTTTATGAATTCCTCCAAAGAAGACTTTGTGTATGTTAGTAAAGATGTAGCTTCCCAACCAGTCTTTTGTACTAATGCTAGGGTTCTTGTTCTGGGCTTCAAGGAAGTCCTTCTCTTGTTCTTCTATCCACTTCTGAATTTCAATCTTCGATGGGAACCACCTTGACATTCCCTCAAAAAGATCTTGGTCTCAACAATGGAACCATTTGTTGGCACAGTGGCAAACCCAGGGTTCAAATCTTACAATGCACCAACAAAACCCTAACTATTGTCCCTTTCAGCAACACCTGCGAAGAAAATGAAGTCTCACCCAAAGTAGCAATAGGGGTTGCAGAACACAGGTGTCTACAAATAAAGGAAATGAAAAGTGGATCCAGGACAACAACACACAACAATCTAGTTATTATTTATCTCACTTAAGCCTCCTTTGCAAGTTATATCTCAAATCTAACACAAAAATGCAATAACAATATAATAGAGGGTAAAGATCACAACATCAATCACAAAAAAAAACAAGATATACATGGTTCACCCTCTCCCTAGGGCTACGTCCACAGAACTAGGGCTACGTCCACAGAACTGTGTTTCTTGATATATTATATGAAAACATAAAGTTTTGTCTGCACACTTAGCTTGCAGATCTCTCCCTCTTTCTCTCGTCCCTTCGTGCACATGCAGCTGCAAGGTTGATCTTCACACCCAACTGAAGATATTACAATATAGTCTCAAAACTGTTCTCTACAATAATCCTCAGCAATGAAAAAAAACAACCATAGTATCAACGAACCAACCTAGAATGAAGCCTCCCAGGTATTCTAGACATTTATTTATACATTACATAGCAAATTCTAGTTTCAAAAACCCTATATCCAAAACGCTAGGTGCCAAAACCCTAGGTCAACTTGACTCGTGTTTTCAGGGCTTCGCTAGCCTGTCCTTCCTCCTTTTCTATGAGGTGATCCAAAACACTCATTGATTTCTTCTTCTGCTTGTTGAATTTTCCACGATCCATCTTCCTCACTTCTTGATCTTCCTCAATCTTCTCTTCCAACGGCTATCTTTTCCTTCCTTTTCTCCTTCTTTTCTGCTTCTTTTCCCACTTCAACCCCTCCTCAATTGATGTTCTTGTTGGGCACTTTAATTTTCTAAATAAATAGATAATTAAGGTGTTCAATAGGAAAAGCTGCCTCATTTGTCCCCATGTTGAAATATTCTCTCCTCCAAGTCTCATGAACCATCTTAACACGTTACCCTTCAATGTAGCTGGAAACAATTTACGCTTCTGCATAGTGGTAGTGTATTCATAGCTTCTACACAGAATATCAAATTCAAACAGAACCTCATATGGATCCTCAATAGATAATCCATGGAAATTTCGGAGGGATGAGAGAGGTATGTTCTTCATATGAGCCATCCCCCGTGTGGGAATATTAGTAATAGGAAAAACCAGGGTGGAGATAGTGTTTTCATCATCTACCTAATCTTCATTGTTCACTAGATCCTCATGGTGGAGCTCTTCTTCATTATCTCCTTGATTTTCCATACGTTTTCTTTCTCTCCAATCAATACGGAAAGTGTCCCACTCCTCTTAAGTGACTATCTGTCTATTGATCTAATAAACAACTTCTTCTAGCTTTTCCCTGTTCTGAGCTACACTTGATTGATATTCAATATTCTCCAGTGTTGCGTGACGAATTGTTGGTGACAAATCTTCAACTTCATCTTCAACCCCTAATGAAAACAATGTTTCAAAATGGAGTAGTTTTGATGACCGAGGAATATTTATTCTTGTCGGATTTGAAGAGATAAAGATAGATCCCAAAGAAGAATCTTCTCTGGCTATAATCTCATAAACAAAGGTTGGCCTTCCCAGTGCATGATTCCTTCCACCATGTCTTATGTCACCCATAGGGTTAGTATTTTGGGGGATATGTCATCTTGTTCCTCGATTCATATATACTACTCATTCCTAAGAAAAGAAAACTAATGTGCTTACAAGAATCTATAATTATCTTCCTCGAAAACGGTGCCAAAATGTTGGGCACTTTAATTTTCTAAATAAATAGATAATTAAGGTGTTCAATATGAATTTTCAAACCGAGGGAATTTTTGTTATTGTACGATAATTGTGCAGAGTCTATGATAGATTATGAAAGAAAACACTAATCAAGTTGCAATACTGAAAGAAACAGAGTTGAAAATCTTAACACTAACACAAGTTGTTGACACAGCTGGAGTTCTAATGTAGAAAAGGGAAAGAAATTCTCCAACAGTATTCAACAATTGATTCTAACTCTCACAAAACAAACTGATGCACATTAACAGAAAGGAATTGATCTGTAACAACAAATGTATTCTAGAAATGTTAAACAGATAAATCATCCAAATCAAAATAGTTAATCTAAAACTCAAAACAGAGGGGATTCTGTGAGGAAGGTGGGCCCTTTCCTTCTCACTGAATCCTCTCGAAAAGACTACAGTAAGTTAAAGAAACTCAATTCACTTCTTTATTAACTCACAAAAATGTTCAGATACAATATGCTTCACTTCATTCTTTGTTCCACAACTAATATTCAGTACCAATGATTACAAAAGATTTGTTATTTAAAGACAGATTCATTCAGTTGAAACAGACTCAGAACATCCTTGAGAATCTGAGATTCTCGAGCTGTTCGTATGATACAAAAGATCTGTCATCTTCACAAAATCTAGAAAAAGAATCTTGATCACCAGCGTGAGCCAAAACATGTAACAACCTTGAGGATCGGTCCTCAGGATTCATATTTGAATGATATACTAGATTCTAGGATCATTGGGCATATGTTGTAGCAGATGTAACAACTTCCAGGATCGGTGGGCGTCTGTTGCAGCAGGTGAAACAGTCTTCCAGGAAAGGTGCGCAGTTGTTGTAGTCATGTAACAGCATGCAAAACTAGCACAAGGTTGTAACAACTAGTGTAACAACAATGATCTTTCTTCAAGACTTGGATGTTCTACACATTTTCATCATTAGTTTCACATTCATGGGTAAAATATGAGAAACACTACCAATCAAACATGTTAAGTAAATAAGAGTATAAAAGAAAGATCAATGATTCATACCTTGGGAAAAAGGGTCTTAGCAAAAGTAAATAAGAATATAAAATCAAGATCAATGATTCATACCTTGGGAAAAAGGTCTTAGCAAACATGATATTAGGCGTTTAGCATAGAAATGAGAAGGTTGAATGAGAAAAAGATATAGTGAAAAAGGGACATTTATGGGTCCTAACATGCCCCCCAACTAAAGACATTTCACTTCCTCATGAAAAACACATTCAAGATTTTCTCTGAATTTGAGTCAGGGAAGTGACTCCTCCGATGCAAATTTCTAAGACAAATCTCTAAGTATCGGTATGGGAAAAACCTGTGGGTACCCTCGACATCTGTTTTTTCAAAAATCAGTCTTTGTTGCTTTGTCTTCAAGAACAGAATCAGTTTGAATGTGTAACATAGGTTCTTGTGTAAAAGTTGTTGGTAAACCAACAACTACTCTATATCCTCTTCCTTACTAGTTCTTGTGGAGCAGTTAGGTCATATTTTGTCTTGACTGAGAGATTGGTTGGTTCTTCAACATGACCAATGACTGGTACTTTCACTACTTTATACCCTGCCTGAAAGTAAATATTACCACATTCATAGCACATCTCTTCTCTATTTTGGTCCATAAAAGCCTTTGTCAGTGCTAATATGTCCAAGTCTATCCCCTCTAGGTTTTTGTTGTCAAGCATCATGTAATTCCTTCTTTAGGGGAGCCAAATATGCTTTGAGGCTATCATTTTCCTTTAAGAGTTCAGTAATCCTAGAATTTTATGTATCCTTGATCTTCAATATGCTCCAGTGGTCAATGCTGACTTGTCGGTGACAAACCTTTAGCTTCATCCCCTGATGAAACTGATGTTCCAAAATGGGGTATTTATGATGATTGAGGGATATGTCTTCTTGGAGGATTTGAAGGGTGAAAGATAGATCCTGAAGAAGAATATTCTCTGGCTATAATATCATCAACAAAGGTTGGCCTTCCGAGTGCAGGATTCCTTCCACCATGTCCTTTGGTACCTGTAGGGTTAGTATTTTTGGGGATACATCCTCTTGTTCCTCGATTCATGCAGACTATTCATTCCTAAGAAAAGAAAACTAATGTTCTTACAAAAATCTATAATTATCTTCCTCGACAACGACGCCAAAATGTTGGGCACTTTAATTTTATAAATAAATAGATAATTAAGGTGTTCAATATGAATTGTCAAACCCGTGTAATTTTTGTTACTGTAAGATAATTGTGCATAGTCTATGTTAGATTATGAAAGAAAACACTAATCAAGTTGCAGTACTGAAATAAATAGAGTTGAAAAGATGAGCACTAACACAAGTTGCTGACATAGCTGGAGTTCTAATCTATTGTTGCAGAATTGAAATCACACTTGCATAATTTAAATCTAATTTGATGAGTGTATAAGAATCCTGGATTATCTATTCTATTCTAATTTTCTATTTCACTCTTGCAGAAGGAAATTGTGTGTTAATTATCGAAAGGAACTCTACTTAATTGCAGAAAGGAATTCACACTTTTATTTTCTTTTGCTGAGCAGCATTCAACAATTGATTCTAACTCTCATGAGACACATTGATGCACATTAATAGAAAGGAACTGATCTGTAACAACAAATGTATTCTAGAAATGTTAAACATACAAATCATCCAAATCAAAATAGTTAATCTAAAACTCAAAAATAGGGGAGTCTGTGAGGAAGGTGGGCCCTTTCCTTCTCACTCAATCCACTTGAAAAGACTACAGTAAGTTAAAGAAACTCAATTCACTTCTTTATTAACTCACAAAAATGTTTAGATATAATATTCTCCACTTCACTCTCTAATCCACAGCTAATATTCGGTACCAATGATTACAAAATCTTTGTTATTTAAAGACAGAGTCATTAAGTTGAAACGGAATCAGAACAACCTTGAGAATCTAAGATTCTCAATTTGTCTATATGATACAAAAGATCTATCATCTTCACAAAATTTGGAAAACAAATCTTGATCACCAACATGAGCCAAAATGTGTAACAGCCTTGAGGATCAGTCCCCGAGATTCATATTTGAATGATATACCATCTTCCAGGATCGGTGGGCATCTTTTGCAGCAGTTGCAATAGCTTCCAGGATCAGTGGGAATCTATTGCAGCAGGTGAAACAGTTTTCCCAGAAAGGTGTGCAGCTATTGTAGTCGTGTAACAACATGCATAACTAGTGCAAGGTTGTAACAGCTGGTGTAACAACAACAATCTTTCTTCAAGACTTGGTTGTTCTACACATTTTGATCATTAGTTGCACATTCATGGGTAAAATATGAGAAACACTACCAATCAAACATGTAGTTGCACATTCATGGGTAAAATATGAGAAACACTACCAATCAAACATGGTAAGTAAATAAGAGTATAAAAGCAAGATCAATGATTCATACCTTAGGAAAAAGGGTCTTAGCAAACATTATAGTAGGCATTTAGCATAGAAATGATAAGGTTGAATGAGAAAAAGATATAGTGAAAAGGGACATTTCTGGGTCCTAACAATGCCTTCCACGTAATTCGTACTTTGTCTTTCTTCTTTATTCTTTGCTTCCTTCCATAACCAATGACCAACACTCCCATTTTATTTTCTTGTTGCGCTCGATTGTTTATCTACCCACCATAAATCCTCCATTTTTTTATCCTGCCCAATCCTCACATGAACGCTCAAACCATGCCCAGAGAGGAGAAAATCCTAAAGGGGTCCATTGTACTACAACTCCCTTACTAGACATAATAGACTCCCCCCTCTCATCCTCCCCTCATCACTACCAGTCATCTCGACTATAGCCACAATCGGCCTCAGCAAGCCTGACCTCCTACCTTCAATCCTACCACTGACCTTGGAAGCTTCCCAGTCAAGGAGGAAATTAGCCCTCCTGAGAATTTCTCCCCTCCGCATATTCTTCACCTAGAAATAGCCCCCCTCAACACCCACACTCCGGATCATTTTTATGGCACTGGAGAATGCTTGGTAGAGGAATAAATTCCTCCCAGTTGGAAAATAGATATTTCAATGACAACAATGGATGCATACTTGGAGATGGATGCATATCTGATGGAGGAGACGCCTCCTCCCACCCCATTTTGATTCCTGGATGAGCACATTCAACTTGTTTTCAAGCTGTGACAGAAACTTGACGACCAGGAACACATCCAACAAATCTTGGGATAGTG
This sequence comes from Picea abies, assembly GCA_900067695.1. NCBI lineage: Eukaryota > Viridiplantae > Streptophyta > Pinopsida > Pinales > Pinaceae > Picea > Picea abies. The sequence goes on along the minus strand of CBVK0102436524.1, from coordinate 6,420 downwards.
TATGGACCTCATGTTCGACGTGATGACGACATCTCCTGCAAGAAAATGGTGCCCAACATGCAGCCATAAATTTGTCCCAGCCTATAGCTCCCATGGTCAGTTGAGCCCAAGCTTGCACTTGGACTAGCTCCCCGAGGTTAATGTTTTTCTTTTGGTTAAGTCAATTACACAGAGAATTGAGATTCTCTATCAGACATTGTCTAACAGTCGACCATGGCCACTGCTTAGTTGATTACTGTGACATTGTTTTTTCAATTAGACATTCTTACTAACATGTCCAAACAGTTATAGTTGCACTTGAATTTTGATAGCCACCTGTCCCAGTTTCCCAATTGTGGCAGGACAAATGGCAGACTTTAAATTTTGTAATGCCACATATATTTGTGAATAACAATATATAGTTACTTTTATTTAAAAATAATAATGTATTAATGTATTAATTAATTAATACATTACATTATTAATTATTAATGTATTAATATTTAATATGTTACATTATGCATAATACATTAATACTTTAATTTATATATTACAACAATATAATAATGTATTGATAATTTATTAATACTTTAATAATGTTTTACTAATTACATTAACATCAATACATTATTACTTTATTAATCTATTACTTGATTAACTTATTAATATTTAGCAATATATTAATTAATAATGTATTAATGTATAAATTAATTAATATGATGCATTATTAGTGTATTAATTGTTTAATATGTTACATTATACATTATTGTATGAGTACTTTAATGTATTAATATATTTCACATTAATGTATTATACTTTAATGTTTTAATGTATTATAAATTAATGTATTAATGTATTGCATTAATCTAAATATAATACATTAGTACCTACATTATACTTTAATGTATTAGTGCTTTAATTTATACATTAGAGTAATTTAATAATATATTATTAAACACATTAAGGTATCAATCATTAATGTATTAATGTAATGCATTACTAAATACATTAATGCATAACATTATTAATGAATCAATCAATTAATACTTACATTATACAATAATGTAAATTAGTTGTTTAATTTATATATCAATATTATATATTAAATCAATGTAATAATTAACTAGTATATTAATTATCTATTAATATATTAATGGTCATTTCTAAGGCAGGTCGACCATTAACTAACAACAACCACTTTATAAAAGTGGTTGATATACTTTGGTGCCATTAGTTTGAAAAGATGGAAAATGGCATCAATGGATCGATAAATATAATTATAGTTATGGTTTAAAGTTTTATCTTATAATTTTTAGTGATAAGTAATGGTGCCACCCATTCCAATGAAAATATACAAATAATACACCTTTTAAATGTTTTGATACATTAGTTGTTGAAAACCTAAAATACTTATGAAAAACTTGCAATTTGTAATAATGTATTACTTATGTGTAACCTAAAAGAAAAAGAAAAATGATAATGACTATTCTATGACTTTAAAGTGACAATGAACATTGCATGTCTTTAGTGTATGCCTTTAAAGGTCCAAGTAGAATTAGACAAATCTAGGTGTTAGTAACTACTTACAATCTCATAAGTGTATATTGAAAATTTCAAAAGTTTTTAAAAATAAATTGATGCATAAAATTTGTGACATATTGGTCACTCCAAAGTATGAGATAACTAGAACAAACATGCTTTTGTAGACTTATAAGAAAAAAATATCAAAGCTACATTAATGATAATGAGAAAAAAATATCAAAGCTACATTAATGATAATGACTTCTCATTGATGTTATTAGGTTAGATATACTTAAATTGAAGCATTTACATTTAAAAAAATATAATGATCATGATGATTAATGTTGAATTGATCTATGAGACCTTAAGAAGGTAAGTGATTACTTTATTTATAATTTTATTTCTATGATGGAAAAACATTAAGAGAATTTTTCCAAGAAAACAACAACAATAATAATAATAATCTAATTTTATAGTCACAAGAGACATCAATTTGGTGTATGAGACCCCCTTCTTTATGGGACAAGGGGCCCCCTCCACCCAATGATTTGAATGGTATTCTACGGAGGTATACATACCCTACAGATTTGAACTGGCCTCTTCACCATTAGGAAACACATGTTCTTCACCATTAGGTCCACTAAGAAAGTTTTAATATATCAATTAGCATAAAAAATTATTTCTTTTATATTTAATAATTGTTTAAAAATTAATATATTAATTATATTACAAGTAGTATTATCATAATTAACTTAAAACAAAAAATTATGTATATTCATTGATTTTATATAAATAGCCATGAAATCTACTTGTGAAATTGCACTTATAATATGTGCTCGCACCCCATATTCACATATAGTGTTTGTTATATAATTTTTACTATATAATCCTTATTAATAATAATATTTTATAATTTTTTAAATATAAAAAAAAAGGAGTGCCATGTTACCTCATAAATTACTATTGCAATATGTTTTGTTTATTTTCTTTGTCATTTTTGGAGGAGGAGTAGGCTTACAAGTTTACTATCATACTTTCAAATTTAAAAAATGATGTTTCAAAACTCCACACAATTTTGATCCATAAGTTTTTTAGAAAGACATATTTTCCTATAAGACTTAGTACATTTAAATATTAAAACATACTTAATAATAATTTTGTATATAATAATTAAAAAAGTGATATGATGGTGATGAATATTAACGTCTACTAAGACCAAATTGATCTATGTGATCTTAAGAGGGTAAGTGATTACTAACGATTCTTTAGAATTTTGTTTCTGTGCTTGAAAAGCATTGAGATAAGATTTCCAAGATCACCATACTTTTGTTGAGTTAAGAGGTTAGGAAGGTTGGTAGTGTGAAAAATATTTTGAAAATGAGATCTAACATGGGTATGGGCTTGACAATCTAAGAGAAAGTGCTTTTCATCTTCAACCTTCTTACTATCACAAAGGTGGCACACTCTTTCATCCTATGGAATTTGGAAATTGACCAACGTCTAGTTTCACTATGGAGCTAGCAATGCTTATTTTTTTCTTTACACTTGGAAAAATAAATAGATAATTTTGATCTTCTATATTAGGGTTGATTATATCCTTATAATACCTTTATTTTATTTTTTCCTCTAACTCCTTATCAAGCCACATTTTCTCCTTAAAATTCGATTTGACTATTTTTTTAATAGTATCTTTATTCTACAAAATTGTGTCTTCCCTTATTATTTTTTAATTTATTCTTACTTAGCATTTATTACAACTAAACAATATATATATTTATAATATAAAAACTTAAGAATTAATAAATTTAATAATCAAAATATTAAATTGTTCATCTTTATAAATATTATACTAACCTAACCCAAGGGGCACAAGTGATTCAAACCCATGATCTCCTCCCTTGGGGATAGATTCAAGTCTAGCTCAAAACCACTTGAGCTAATTCTTGGAGCTATATGTGCTAGTTACTTATTCATGCATATAATCAAACTAATAATACTAGTGTAAGTAAGTCCATCATATAAATAATTATACATTTCTCATCTTAAGCTATTGAAATGTTTTAACTCCATGTTTTAATTGTTTTACCCACAAATCAGGAGGTTTCATACGTCAATTTGGTTCTCTCATGATATATATATATATATATATATCTAACAAGAGGGTCTTATACAACAATTTGATTCTCACTTGATCTTGATTGTGTCATTATATATAATGACAAGATCAAACTATAACCAAATTGATGTATGAGACCCCTTGTTTGTGGGTCAAAGAACCCCTCAACACCACATGCCATGAGGGCTCCTGCCCGCATGCCACCTCATCAAATACATGACATGGCAACCTTCCCTGTGCATGTTTGTGTCATTGTGTCATAGTTGCAATGTAGTTTGTTTGTTTGCAGGTTTCTGTGTAGTAAGAGATATATTTTCTAGAGTATAACAACGGGGAGCGTAACGTTCACGTGGGCACAGTCCACAAATATGGAGGGCGTCACCCATTACAGGGAAAATAAATAATATTTCTGTAAGGAGGTCAATTCGTTCGGCTGGAGGAATTAATAGAAAAGATTCAAAGATAAACACCAGTGCCCAGGATTTCTTGGTCATTACCTTCTACAAATTCGTCGAGTTTTTCATTTCTTCAAGATCGAGTTTCACAAAAATGGGTTTGTCAAACACAAAATCCATGCCTGTGTTGGAAAAGACCAAGAATTTGGATGTCGAGAAGGAGTTCAATCTGTTCTCCTGGAGGAGTTAGTATAAAAGGATTCAGAGATAAACACCAGTGAGGGCAGGATCTCTTAGGGCTACCATCCAAAAACTGATAAGCTCCTTCGGAACCATCCAAAAACCGATAAAATGAGTTGAGGTTAGAAGATCTGGTGCACACGAATCGCATGCGGAATGGGCGCGAAGAAATGAGAAAGTCTCGTCACTGAGACAAGCCCCCAAATTCCCCTCCCTGACTGCTCTTTATGAACCCAAAGGGCTCGCTTTCTTGCTTCCTTGTCAACACAACCGGTATAATTATTCTCAAAATTCCATCTAAGAGCTTATTTTAAGCTTCATTGTGAGCTTATTTTAAGCTTCATTGTGCTGATCTTAGACAATTTTTTCATTTCCTTTTCCCAACTTGTAATTTACTGGTGAAAAGCGTAGACAAACGTTACAGAAAAAACGCAAAGTTTTGAATCTTGATTTAAAAAACTTCCATAGAAAAGAGCTTTTAAAAGTTTCCTTGTATGCAGAAATCAAGTAGTTAAGATCAACTGTAAGCCATAGTTTTTCCATGTTTTATTTTTATGTAAGTGGTAGAACATAGGTCATAAAAGAATTACACAACATGGAGCTTGGTTATGTAAAATCCCCACTAATTTTTTTGGAATTTTACTTAGTTAAGAAATGTAGAATGTAGACATTTCGTCAAATAATTTGCAGACAAGTATTTTACCAAACAATTCATATGTATTTGACAAGCATTTTATCAAACAATTCATATGTATTTCTAATCTCTGCTGTGATTTATAATGAAACATCAATATTGAGACTTACATATAATTATTTATGACAACAAAAGTACATTGAAAATCTTAAAAATCTTAACAAATAATACAATATCAATAAATCACGAACCTAGTATATATTTTTGTTGAAGATTAATGGTCGAATGAGAAAGGAATCAACCTATGTAGCCATAAGTGAAAGCATCCTATCCCATAATGAACTCAACCCCTACCTTAGCTAGATCAACCTCTCCTACATGAAACTCATTCATCAGCCTACCTTAGCTAGATCAACCTCTCCTACATGAAACTCATTCATCAGTATGTATCTCAGCCGCAACACCTGAGAATCGATCCCAAACCTCAAGATAACTTGCCTCTTTCAACAATAAATGCAATCACAAGATCAACTCATCCTCTTCAAGAAAAAACAATTTCTACAAAAGAAAAATCAGTTACCAAGTGATGAAATTTCAACTATAATAAAGCACAATGAAAGATTTGAATGATTTTTCCTCCACTATCACCTAGAATGGATTGTCTCACCACTAAACCCCATCTTTCTCTATGGTTTTTAGCCTCAAGAGCTCTTTGATTTCCTCTTTGCAAAATAAGTCTTGAATGGATTAGGGAATGAGGCCCCATTCACTTTATAAACCTCAAGTGACTTTTCGACTCCCAAAAAATAATATAAAATGACTTTGTAAATATTTTAGTCATTTTCTCCCAAAATTCACCTTTTACAGATTTTTGATTTCATTAATTACTTAATGTAACCTTTAATGTTTCTTTTCTCCCAAATTTGACATTAATTAATATATATTTTTTCTAGGTAATCTACCATTTTCTAAAACCATATTAAACATTCATTTTTTTATTAGTCACTACGAGGATTATTAATAATCTTCTTGTCATCATTCTTATTAGTATTTGCTCAAAATGATGCATTTTTTAATATGTTACCCTAAGTTTTAACCTGATCTAATAAGATCTTTTAAGTTATGTTTAGCAATGTAGACATTTCATCAAATAATTTGTATACATTTCATCAAATAATTTAAACATTTTATCAAACAATTCATATGCATTTTTAATCTATGTTGTGATTTATAATGAAACATTGATATCGAGATTTATAGATATTTATTGCATTAATTATTTATGACAACTGAAGTACATTGAAAATCCTAACAAATAGTATAATATCAATAAATCACGAACCTGGTATATATATTTGTTGAATATTAATGGTCTAAAGGTAAAGGAATCAACCTATCAACCTAGCAAAGTATGTATGACAACTTAGAAATTAGTGGAAATTAGTGGTTAGGCCTATATGTGATAACCACTTGTATTCAACCTTCCTAGCAACAATAAACTTGTCTCAGCAACTAATGGTAGTAGCCACAAGTGA
>CBVK0102436507.1:0-11616 GCA_900067695.1 Picea abies | reverse complement strand
GTATCATTATAAGTCCATAGCCTGGTTCTCCCAACAATCGATGATGGGTTCATTACAAAAAAATAACAAGTATTTAAATACCACAGGGTAAAACATCCCTGTGGGAGTTATCAACTACTGTTTACAAAAAATCTGGGAATAATCTCCCATGTCTCTATTCCTAACTAAAGCTAACAACCTATAACAAAACTATATCACAAAAGTATCTCCTAAACAGCCACAGCATATCCAATTGGTCATTGAAATTCATATGCACCTGAAAGTGGACAAGAATAGACAAGTTTAGATGATATTTTACTTGTAAAACTAGCAAAAATCTAAATTTTAAGACTAGCTACAGAATCTCACGATTCTATAGCTGGTCTAATTTGCAAATAAAATTGTTTTAAATCCATCGAAAACAAACAGAAATATATTCGAATTATTCAACCAAATCTTTAATCATTAAATCAACACAAAGCAAATCACTCATGCCAGAAGAAACCAAATCTTTATGCCAATTTGAAACAGACAGAAATCGTGTTCAACCGAATGGTAACAGAGATACATGCAATCTGTTCAACACTTTTTTTTACCAATTCGGAGAAGACAACATCGTTTTAGACAATTTGAAACCAATGAAATCATTTTCATGAATCAATTTTAATCGACACAAACTGTAATCGATCAAACAAATCATTCATATTCATTTAATACAAACGCAATATTTTATGTCGACTCGGAAATTAAGAAAATCGTTTTTAAATCCAAAACTAACAGAGTTGTTTTTTCGAATCAATAGATTACATTGTATTTATCAAACCAATCTTTGATATTGATGCATTGCATACATAAAATACCATGCTAATTCAAGCATACATAATTGTCTCAAAATCAAATCAAAAGAAATGAATTGAACTATCTTAGAGTCGACACAATCGATATGCTAATGCAAAATCGTATCAATCAACACATAGCTGTGTCCGATTTTAGCAAACAAATCTTCTGCACAGATCGAATGCAATCATAATCCAAAGCGAAAATATTCATTCAAAACAAAACAAAATAATTTCTGGTAAATCGAAGTCAACAGGATTGTTTTGAATCTATTAAAAACAAACAGAACTAATCGAAAGCAAACCCAATCGATTACCCGAATTCAAACGTACAAAATTGTTTCAAAAGCAAACCAAACAGAATCGAAAACAAATCAATCATTTATACTAATCTGAGAACAATAAAATTGTATTAACCAAATCATAGTTGTGTCCGATTTTAGCAAACAAATCTTCTGTACATGATTCATAACGAAATTATTTTTGGTGATTCGAAAACAACAGAATCATTTTGAAATTATTAAAACGAACAGAGCTAATTGGAAGTAAATCCAATCGGTTATATTAATTCAAACCAACTCATAAAACAAAATCAATATTGAAATACATACCTGGGTAGTAAGAAAATGATTCGATCATGATAATTTTGAATTGACGAAGGCCATTGCTGCTTCGACATTTCTAAAGACAATTGAACCGGTGGTTTTTTGTTTCTTCTCGTTGGCTTGTAGCCTGTCGTTCTCCTTCGATAGCACTGTCACCCATTCCTCTAACGATTTGATCTTAGATTGCAACAGGGGAACATCGGTGTAATAACGTTCAAACCAAGAATTGCATTGGGTACATGGTGATTGATCGGGCTTTGACATCACAGGTGAGGGTTCTTTCAAGTTACCAGGGGTTTCCTTGTGTAGCTTGATTCCTGGGAATTTAGGATCATTCTTGAGGCACGAAGGTAAGTTGGAGACATAGTCATAAGGTTCCATAGAGAAGAGGCCATGAGAGTAGGGGTATTCCTTGGCTAGGAAATGTTCAATTTCAGAGTCTGAGTCCTCGCTCAGCACTATTGGCTTCTGGTCAACATTTTGCTTGGGTTTGTTCCTAGCACATCTCGATATCCATCGGGCATTTTTCTTTCTCTTACAACAGTATCACCTTTGTCTTTCTTCCTCATAGGCTTCTTGAAGACCTTAGTATTTCCTTTAGCACATGGGTCAGCCATGGTATCGGGTAGGTCCATGTCGGAGCAATTCGAGGTTTTGACATGGGGTAGAAGGATATGAAGTGGCACGGCTGGTCCAACCAGAGTTTTAGTAACCATAACCTTGTCCACTTGGACAGACTCGGGAGTGGAAATTCCATTCCTAGATAGGAAGGCTTGCCAACAGTCACCACTAAGGCTCAAATGGTGGACGATAATGAGTTTGATCAAGCAGTGATGAAAAAGGTTGCTATCATCCTTCTCACACTTGAATCGTCTGGCCATCTTATACAGACTACACAAGATATAATGTGGCATATTCAGAGGGTAGCTTATAAAATTCATCAATAACGGAAGATGATACAGAAATACCAAGCCATAACGACCTTCACAGGTCACAAACTGCTTAACAATTGCCAAAAGATCGTGCCACCTGGGTTTAACGGTAGTGATAGGCATACCTCTATCACAGCTAACAATTTTTCTTAATGTGAATAGGAGCAGCCACGACACCTCGTCCACTTTGGAATTTTTAAACCACCTTTGCCCTGTAGCTGGTAGTCCTATAGCTAAGCTTAGGAATTCCTCATTTAGCTCAAGATGTATGTCTCCAACCTTAGCCCTGCATCCGTCGAAGGTGAGGGTGAACTATTGGGCAACTGAAAGGTTGAAACCCTCAAATCTTTGGATAAACACCAGCCAACCACTATTTTTCAAATCCTCGCGATCATTGTCGAACAACAGGAGTGTTTGGTTGCCATTAGGCTCTATGCGCACCACAGGTGCCATAGGCAAGGGTACACAGTGAGCAGGGTAAACGATCAAGGGTTTGGACAGGGTATACATAGGATGGAATAGCTCACAGACTTCCCCGAAACTAACAGAGTTAACCCGGGATAGGAGGCAGGCATTAATGCCAAAGTGTGCAGGGGTGGTGGAACAAAATCAACCCATGCAAAATAGTCATATCCAACTGTACAATTGACGACGCATATGGTGATTCAAATCACTATTGCAATGTCAATAAAACAACCATTGAAAACTATGATGAGTTGACTTGGGTGTTTGCACAAGCATTAGTATTTGCATGGTTTTAAAATCAAAACAATGTTTCGAATATAGCACCAAGGATTCAATGATAAAACGTATGCTTTGTATGAAACCATTGAATTAAGGGTCTAATCACCATGTTAATGTGTTGATACGAAACCATTGGATTTGATCAAAAGCAATCAAACCACCATTGAATGAAGGACTGAATCACACTCATTAGAATATCATCACAGCTTCATAAAAATGGAATCATATTAACAACAAAAAAATGTCAAATGAGTAAGGTTTTGGTGTCTTGTCAGCTGTGTGAACATAAATGAATTGGAAATGCAATGAACACATGGACAAGAGTGACCATAATAATCTAGTGAATATTTTAATGCCATTGGTGTGACTTCGAAATCAAAGTTTTCACCCTTGCAGTCGTGAAAACGAGAACAAAAGGCAGGTGTGCAAATGCGTGAAATGACGATGTTGTTTTATTCAAAAACTTGTGATGAGAATCAAGGGTTCCAAAACACTAGGGTAGGAAACTTATTAGTATAGGATAAAAATGTGAAATGGCTGCCAACAATGGCGACACACTGGTAGAAGCAGTTATCTCTGCCAAAAGAACAAATTCAGATTATGATAACAAGAATCATTCAAACTCAAAAACAACCAGAAAATTGTTTAAACATCATCATTGATCAAATATTCCAGCAGTGTTTAAAGGATGAAAGCTGATAACAGTCTTAAGACAAGCGAGCCACGATATTAAAGATAAAATATCAAATACTGTTGACAGGGCCACTGCTGCTAGCAGGCGTCCATAGCCTCGACAGGTTTTCCATTTAACCCACTCTGATATCCGTATCCTGCCAAGAAGTTCCAGATCAGAATAAAGGACATTTTAAGGTCAAGAGGTTTCATATTTGCAAATTTTCATATACCCGACATTGCTTTGCTGCCAGCGGGCCTGTTCAGTACCCCGACGAAGTTGTCTTGGCATCGTGCATGCATTTACTCGCGACCAGCAGACCTGTTCAGCATCCCAGCGGGTTTACAAGCACTTCCCACAGCTCTTTTAATGATTTATTTTGTTTTTTAAAGATATATAATTGAGCGGGGTGACGTTGAAAATTATGATATTTTAGCATATTTTTTTTACAGACCTCAACAGAATTTTTTAGAACTTCATTAAGATCCATAGATGGTTTATTTACAGAACCAACCTTCTAAGGCAGGGAGACATCTTCTGAGTCATTCCTTTAAGGAACAGGGACAGCGTAAGAAGATAATAGATGATCGTGACAGGATTTACTTACAGATCGAGATCAGTTAACTTCTTTCAAACAACAGTTTTTTGCCAACACAGATGTAAATTTCAGAAGTATATAATTGATGTTTATACAATTTTTTAGCAGTCATTTTAGTGAAATAATTTTCTGTTTTCCTTGTCTGAACAGTTCCAAAATTCAAGTATGTGTATTTCCAAAAACAAAACTGGTAAGCGTAAAGGAAAAATCAAAACCAAAACAGCAAAAGAAAAGAAAATAAAAGAAAAATATGTACACAGTATACACAGGGTTGTCATCAAGTGAAATATCTTTTCAGAGCTTGGCCATTCACCAAATAGGTGTCAGGCTGTCCCTCTAGATTCTGCAATCGGAAAGAGCTGGGACCCAATTTCTTAGAAATTAAAAACGGTCCAAGCCATAAGTTCTGAAATTTTGTGTGCTCTCCCTTTCCCTCATGCGGTTTGTCCCATTTCAAGACAAGGTCACCTACTTCGAAGTCCCTATCAGAGGCAGAGTTAGAATCGAACCAGCTTTTGACCACTAGTTGATGCTGATCTAACATACGTTTAGCTTGAGCTCTTACCTCTTCTAGCTTCATCAAGGCATTAATTCGGTTTTCCAAAGGGGGACAATCCTCTTCTTGTATTTTCTGTGATAGTTGTAGTGAGGGAAGAAGAATGTGTGGTGGCAGAATTTCTTCTCTGCCATAAACAAGAAAGAAGGGAGAGTTACCTACAACAGTTTTTGGTGTTACCCTATCAGCCCAAATTGCATTTAACAGTGCATTATGCCAATTTTTGTGATTCTCAGATACCATCCTCTTGATAATTTTAATCAGATTCTTATTTGTCGATTCTACCAATCCATTTCCCTAGGGGTAATAGCTGGAAGAATACTTCAATTTAATTCCTTTTTCTAAAGAGAACTCTCTCATCTCAAGAGATGAAAAATAAGAAGTGTTATCGAATACTAAACAGTCAGGGATACCAAAACGAGTAATAATATTCGAATTTAAAAAGGCAATTACCTAACTGGTATTCACAGTTCTTAATGCGGAAGCTTTAGATCACCTAGTGAAATAATTTGTGGTTGTTATGATAAAATTATGCTGCTGTGAGGATGGAGGATTGATTGGACCTATAATATCAAGGCCCCACTGCTGAAAAGGGGAGTCTACTTAAACGAGCTGCAAAGGAAAGACTGGTTTCTGTAACCACCCTGATGCTTTTTGACAAATAATACACTTGCGACACAAGGCATGGGCATCTCTAAAATGTGTGGGACAGTAATAACCAACTCTCAAAACTTTATGGGCAGTGGTGTCACCACCAAAATGCCCACCAGCTTCTCCTGCATGCAATTCTAGTAAGACTTTTTTTGCTTCGTCTTTCTCAAGACAACGCATTAGTACACCATCAAAATTTTGAAAAAATAGAATACCATTAACCAAATGAAAGGAGGCAGACTTTAATATTAACACTCTTCTTTTAGTGGGATCCAGGTGACCGGGGGCTGACCCATGTTCAAGACAGAATTTTATATCATCATACCAGTGACTGACAGAGTTTTGTGCACAGCAGATTGCATTTTGATTATGTTGTCCTAGGTTTGACCTATCTTTATCTTCTTGTTGTCCTGCTGCTAAATCAACAACTAACTTGCATAACCCTTGGCCTCTCACTATCTGAGCTAGGGTAATTTCTATGTCGTACTCCTGTAAGGAGGTAACACAGTTCGCCCTCTTTTCGCCTAATTCTTTCTGCACTAACAGATTCCTAACGGCTGGGTAAGGGACAATAATTTTCATCCTAGATTTCAAAAGATAAGATCGGAAGTGCTTGACTGCTTTGAAAACAACGTAGGCTTGCTGATCTACCACTGGGTAGTTAAGTTCCACACCTTTGAAAGCAAAGCTCATAAAGGCAATGGGTACTTCATTGTTTTCGGTGTTCTTTTGAGTTAGGACAACAGCGTAGGAGCGGTCAGAGGAAAAAGTGTAGAGTGTGAAGTCTTGTGAAAAGTCAGGACTCATGAGAGAAGGAGCGTCTATTATGGCCTTTTTTATTGCATTAAACGCTTGGTTTTCTAAGGGTCCCCAATGATATTGTGTGTCTTTCTTAATTAAATTTTGTAAAGGTCTGACCATTTCGGAGAAACTGGGGACGAATCTCCTGACAAAGTTTATCTGGCCTAAGAAAGACTGCATAGACTTTTTGGATGTAGGAGGGGGAAGTTTCAAGATGACTTGAGTCCTTTTGGGGTCGATAATCATCCCTTTGATAGACACAATAAATCCTAAGATTTTACCTTGTTCTACTGTGAATATAGATTTTTTAGGATTCAAGGAAATGTTGTATTTACGACATCATTGTAGAACAACTCTTAAATGAGCTAGATGATCGGTTTTTTTTTTTGAAAATACAGTAACATCATCTAAGTAAACTACGACGGATTGATTGATTAAGCCTCGGAAAGCGATGTCCATCGCTCTCTGGAAAGTGGCACTAACATTAATCAGTCCAAAGGGCATTTTTCGATAAGCGTAGGTGCCCCATGGAGTGTGGAAGGTAGTTTTAAGTTGGTCTGGAGAAGACATTAGGACTTGGTTGTACCCTGAAAAACCATCCAATAAGGATAGTATCTCAGAACCAGATACCTGTTGAAGGATTTATTCCATGGGTGGGACAGGATAGTTGTCTTTATCAAACACTCTACTAAGGTTTCGAAAATCGACGCATAGTCGAATTTCCCCACTTTTCTTCTGGACAGGGACAAGGTTAGAAACCCATTGAGTGTGCCTAACTGGGAAAATTATCTTAGCATTTAGGAGTTTATTTAATTCTTTTTTGACAGTCGGTTCGAGCTTAGGGTGCATTTTTCTTAATTTTTGTTGAAAGGGCAAGGTTTGGGGTTTCATAGGAATGACGTGTTGTATGATGTTAGGGTCGAAAGTTTTAAGGTCATCATACGCCCACGCAAAATCATCTTTAAATTCTTTAAACAATTTAATAAATGCAACTTTTTCTTGTTCCGAACACCCTACCCCTAAATTAATGCATTTTGGATTGTCATTAGTTCCTAAGTTTACTTTTTCATATGATAACGAGGAACTATTGGTTTTACAGTTGACCGATTTTTTGAATTTATCTTGAAGATCGTAAAATTTCTCTAATCTAACTACATATTTAGGGATCGAATTTACCATGTCCGATGAAGATTCAGGAGTTCTTGGATCTGGTATTATTGTGAAATCATGCAAATTATCATCGTGAGTGCATTCGTCGATCACCGCGCCTTGAAAAGTTTCTTCCATATGCAGGAAGCTAATAATCTGTTGATCGTCGTCGAAGACTCTCTAATTCATGATGTTGTCAGGAACGGATCGCCTGAACAACAGTTCGACAGAGAATGCGTTCGGGGACAAGCCTTCTGTAGGAAAGAGTTTGGAAGCTACGTCAGCTAATAGATCAGCTTCAGAGTTATTCAATCTAGGAATAGAATTTATATTGAAAGTAAAAAACTTATTCATTAAATTCCATACCTCAGATTGGTAGCTTTTAAGATGTGGAGACAGACAATGGATAGAATCTCTTACCTATCTAACCACGATTTTGGAATCGACAAAGACAACCAAGTTTTGATTGTTCATGTCTAAAGATTTTCTGAGGCCTTGCAATAAAGCCTCATATTCTGTTGTGTTATTACTACATTCAAATTCTAGTCTACATGCAATCAAAGTTTTGTTACCCGAGGGATCAATAATAACGTAGCCTGCACCAGCTCCTTCTTTGGACTTTGACCCATCAAAATAAAGAGACCAATTTTGATTTTTATCAGGTGTATGAGACCATTGTGTAGAAGTTGCTAGCTGTACATATGCTACAATCTCAGACTGTTGTTCTGGGTTGGTGATAGCTGAAGTCTCGGCCATGAAATTTCTAAAAAACGTATCCATCCCTTGTATTTCAGGTGAATCAGCAGAAGGTGTAAATGGCTCATTGGGATCATTCAAATCTGTGACTATGAACTTAAGGTAGCGTTCACAATTTACCTTGATTTTGTGGGGCTTGTTGTTTTCTGGAAGCCACAGGTGAGACCAATCTGTCGCGAAATAGCCGTGTAGCTGCTCCGACCAGTCCCTGCTTAAAAATAGACCATACACTTCTAGAATATCCACAACAATAATATCAATAACTTGATGAACTTTGGGGTTAGACGATAATCTTATAAGCACATTCCTTAATTTACCTATAACCTTAACACTAGTTTGATCAAGTCGGATGATTTTTAAAGTGGATGGTTCAACTTTAGCGTTAATCTTCTGACACACAGACCATGGAATCACATTGGATGATGCCCCTGAGTCTACCATACAATTGTGCACGTTTCTATTAAAGATTCCGAAAGTTAACAAAAATGGAGGTACATTTCTACGAGTACTAAGTGTGGAAGCTGGTGGTTTTTTACTCGCAGTTTCTAAAGCTAATTTATCTACATTTGTTACATTATTTACAGAAAGGCTTCCTTTATCATGAGGATCAAGATTATTCTTAGTGGAAGTCTTCTGAGGAACTTTGTTCTGAACAACCTTGTTACTGCTTGAATTACCATTTTTGCTATTCTCTGCGATATTCTGTAACATTTTTTGTAGCAGAAATGGAAATTTTAATAACTCATAAACAGAAATGTTATCCCTTAACTTTTTAAGATCTTCAACTAAATCATAATCTAAGTTGGGGTTTACATTACTCTGTTTAGTCTCAGTTGGTTTAGATTGCTTTGGGGGGAAATTCATAGTGTTTTCGGAAGAAGGTTTGTTTGTTGTCTTACTCCTAGTATTGTAGGGATGTACTGTCTCGAAGTTAGCTTGAAAGATGCTATCCGAGAAGTGTCCAAAAATGTTCGGATAAGATTCTTCTTCTTCAACTGTCTCTTGTTCAACTACATCCTCAGGAATCTCAGGAGGCATCAAGTTATCCTGGGCTTCTAGAATTGTTTGAAGAGCGTATTGCAGACTTTCTAGATTAAGGCCCTCGGTATTTGGATTAGGTCGGTTGGTGGGAAAAGGTTTCCTAAACGGTGGTTTGTAGGGCCCTTTGCTCGAAGAAGCTTCTTCGACCGTCCTTTTCAAATCTATAACTTGATTTGACAGTTTTTGAACGACTTTAGTTAGGTTTTCTAAATCATAGCTTTCAGGTTGTGTTTTATTTTGAGCAGGTCTAGGGAGGATTTCGATCTTCTTTTTGGAAGATGAACTAGTCTCTGTTTCGTTGCTAGTAGTGTCTTTTAAACTAAGTATGTCTTTTTCAATCTGGTCGGCCTCTTCGAAGGCCTCTAACAACATGGATTTCTTAGATTGTTTAACCCAAATGGATATACTTTGATGCAAGTCTTTAGTATAGTATGCTATGATAAGATTCTCGGCAGGCATGGAATCCGTAGGGATTTGGTTCTTAAGTGTTAAGAATCTTTGATTAAAGTCTTTAATTTTCTCTTTTGGGTTCATTCTTAAGCTAGAAAGCTCCATGACTAGGACTTCCGGGGACTTATCGTCTCCGAATTTTTCCAGAAAGCATGACTCGAACTTCTCCCAAGACATGATGGTATGGGGTTGTTGGGAAAAATACCAGGTGGAGGCATTGCCCTCGAACGTGTAGGGGAACAACCTACAGAATACGTCTTCATGCTCGACATTGCAGAGTCTAATGGCTAACATAAAAATTTTAATGTGATCCTCTGCGATCTGTTTAGAGTCAGGGTCAAACTTGGGAAGCCACTTCTCTGGATGTTTGGGTAAGGGATGCTAAGCCCCAGGTACGACTACAACATCCTGGTCAAGCCAAGGTCTAGCAGGATTTTTCTGGTTGGCCATTGGTGTAGGCGGTGTGGAAGGCTGAGAAGGGGAACTCCCTTCATCAGAAGAGTCTTCTCCCGAAGAAGAAGGAGATGATGGAGGTGGTGAGGGTGGTATTCCAGTTCCTCCTGCGACAGGAGTGAGGATTGGATCTGTAGGGTTTAAAGTGAGGTTAGTGCCTCTAAGTTGTTATCTGATATCAGAGAAATCTAAAGGTTGGTCCAAAGGCTGATTTGGTTGCCTTAAATGGGCGAAGGCACTATGTGTTCTCAAGAGAGATTGGTGAACAATCTCTTGTACGTCACCTCCTGCAGGATTCGGGGTTGTTGGTTCAAATGTGATCCGTAGATCGTCGATTGATGTGGTTGTTTTTTGAGGGGGTATGTTGTCGTTTGAATGACTTCTTGTCACTATAGGTGAGCAGTTGGGTGGTGGAGGAGTCTTATGACTGCCTCATGACATTAATAAATTTCAGGCCCTCCTTCTAGCGCCATTTGTTGACGGGCAAAAATGAATGCTCGTCAACTGGAGAAGTGGATCCGGTCCGGGGTTGTCTAAATAACCCAATCCGTTTGGGATGATCCACCCCGACGGTTTTAGCGGCTTCGTTGGCCGATCTAAGTCCTAGGAAAACGAAAGAAAAACTAAACTAAGAAAAACTAGTCTAAGTGGGAAAAGCAGCTATAGCAAAACTATATACAATTCTAAAGCATATATATAGTTTACTTACTAATATAAAACAAAAATCCTACTTATTTAAACGCTCCGCTATCGTTACAATTATATCTCAATCACAAATGTACAACATTTACAGATTACAGATTTTAAATGAAAACCTGCAAAAATCATTTGTAAACTGTCTTATGATAGAAAAACTATTGTTTTTTATTTTTATAATTTTATGAGAAAGAAATAAAATGAAAACTATCTAAGCTGAACAATTAAAATAATAATCCTAACTATAAACCTAAAATATATATATCTATCTAAACTACTTAAATAACACTAATAAATTAACTATTAAATAACAAATAGAAAACTGACCTAAAGTAACGCTTCAGATTTGTCCTGCATGCAATAGTTGATTCAGCTGTTCTATGGGAGGAAACTCGCACCAAATTCTCCACAAGCTTCTCGTAAACAGAAAGCAGCAGTTCTCTTCAAATATAAATGACAGGACAAACAAGACATAAAAAAAAAAACAACAACAATCTTATAATTTACAAATCATCACAATTAGATAAATCCCTGTGCAAGATTTGTACATAACAGTTCAATTAATGAAGAAGATAAAACTTTATTTATTAAATTGAAATAGAGTAATTGCTATACTAAAAAGAAATAAGAGACATCAGATATGGACAACACATAAACCAAATCACATCAACATGCAATGAATCATGATAGCTAAAG
>CBVK0102436506.1:0-12400 GCA_900067695.1 Picea abies | reverse complement strand
GTATCATTATAAGTCCATAGTCTGGTTCTCCCAATAATCGATGATGGGTTCATTACAAAAAAATAACAAGTATTTAAAGACCACAGGGTAAAACATCCCTATGGGAATTATCAACCACTGTTTACAAAAAATTTGGGAATAATCTCCCAAGTCTCTATTCCTGACTAAAGCTAACAACCTATAACAAAACTATATCACAAAAGTATCTCCTAAACAGCGACAGCATATCCAATTGGTCATTGAAATTCATTTGTACCTGAAAGTGGACAAGAATAGACAAGTTTAGATGATATTTTATTTGTAAAACTAGCAAAAATCTAAATTTTAAGACTAGCTACAAAATCTCACGATTCTGTAGCTGGTCTAATTTGCAAATAAAATCGTTTTAAATCCATCCAAAACAAATAGAAATATAGTCGAATTATTAAACCAAATCTTTAATCATTAAATCAACACAAAACAAATCGCTCATGCCAGAAGTAACCAAATCTTTATGCCAATTTGAAACAAATAGAAATCATGTTCAACCGAATGGTAACAGAGATACATGCAATCTGTTCAACACTTGTTATTACCAATTCGGAGCAGACAACATCATTTTAGACAATTTGAAACCAATGAAATCATTTTCATGAATTAATGTCAATCGACACAAACTGTAACCGATCAAATAAATCATTCATATTCATTTAATACAATCAGAATATTTTATGTCGACTCAGAAATTAACAAAATCGTTTTTAAATCCAAAACTAACAGAGTTGTTTTTTCGAATCAATAGATTACATTGTATTTATCAAACCAATCTTTGATATTGATGCATTGCATACATAAAAGACCATGCTAATTCAAGCATACATAATCATCTCAAATTCAAATCAAAAGAAATGAATCGAACTATCTTACAGCTGACACAATCGATATGCTAATGCGAAATCGTATCAATCAACACATAGCTGTGTCCGATTTTAGCAAACAAATATTCTGTACAAATCGAATGCAATCATAATCCAAAGCGAAAATATTCATTCAAAACAAAACAGAATCATTTATGGTAAATCGAAGTCAACAAGATTGTTTTGAATCTATTAAAAACAAACAGAACTAATCGAAAGCAAACCCAATCGATTACCCTAATTCAAACGTATAGAATTGTTTCAAAAGCAAACCAAACAGAATCGAAAAAAAGTCAATCGTTTATACTAATCTAAGAACAATAAAATCATATTAACCAAATCATAGCTGTGTCCGAGTTTAGCAAACAAATATTCTGTACATGATTCATAACGAAATTATTTTTGCTGATTTGAAAATAATAGAATCATTTTGAAATTATTAAAATGAACAGAGCTAATTGGAAGTAAATCCAATCGGTTATATTAATTCAAACCAACTCATAAAACAAAATCAATATTGAAATACATACTTGGGCAGTAAGAAAATGATTCAACCATGATAACTTCGAATTGACAAAGGCCGTTGTTTCTTTGACATTTCTGAAGACAATTGAACCAGTGGTTTTTTGTTTCTTCTCGTTGGCTTGTAGCCTGTCGTTCTCCTTCGACAGCACTGCCACCCGTTCCTCTAATGATTTGATCTTAGATTGCAACAGGGGAACATCGGTGTAATAACATTCAAGCCAAGAATTTCATTGGGTACATGGTGATTGATCGGGCTTTGGCATCACAGGCGAGGGTTCTTTCAAGTTACCAAGGGTTTCCTTGTGCAGCTTGATTCCGAGGAATTTAGGATCATTCTTGAGGCACGAAGGTAAGTTGGAGACATAGTCATAAGGTTCCATAGAGCAGAGGCCATGAGAGTAGGGGTATTCCTCGGCTAGGAAAAGTTCAATTTCAGAGTCCAAGTCCTCGCTCAGCACTATTGGCTTCTGGTAAACGTTTTGCTTGGGTTTGTTCCTTTCACATCTCGATATCCATTGGGCATTTTTCTTTCCCTTACTATTGACAGCAGTATCACCTTTTCCTTTCTTCCTCACAAGCTTCTTGACAGCCTTAGTATTTTCTTTAGCACACGGGTTGGCCACAGTATCGGGTAGGTCCATGTTAGAGCAATTTGAGGTTTTGACAGGGGGTAGAAGGATATGAAGTGGCACGGCTGGTCCAACCAGAGTTTCAGTAACCACAACCTTGTCCACTTGGACAGACTCAGGAGTGGAAAAGCCATTCCTATATAGGAAGGCTTGCCAATAGTCACCACTAAGGCTCAAATGGTGGACGATAATGAGTTTGATCAAGCAGTGATGAAAAAGGCTGCTATCAGCCTTCTCACGCTTGAATCGTGTGGCCATCTTGTATAGACTACGCAAGAGATAATGTGGCATATTTAGAGGGTAGCCTATAAAATTCATCAATAACCAAAGATGATACAGAAATACCAAGCCATAACGACCTTCGTAGGTCACAAACTACTTAACAATTGCCAAAAGATCGTGCCACCTGGGTTTAAGGGTAGTGATAAGCATACCTCTATCACAGCTAACAATTTTTCTTGATGTGAATAGGAGTGGCCATGGCACCTCGTCCACTTTGGAATTTTTAAACCACCTTTGCCCTGTAGCTAGTAGTCCTGTAGCTGAGCTTAGGAATTTCTTATTTAGCTCGAGATATATGTCTCCGACCTTAGCCCTGCATCCGTCGAAGGTGAGGGTGAACTGTTGGGCAACCGAAAGGTTGAAACCCTCAAATCTTTAGATAAACACCAGCCAACCACTATTTTTCAAATCCTCACGAGCATTGTCGAACAGTAAGAGTGTTTGGCTGCCATTAGGCTCTATGCACACCACAGGTGCCATAGGCAAGGGTACACAGTGAGCAGGGTAAATGATCAAGGGTTTGGACAGGGTATACGCAGGACTGAATAGCTCACAGACTTCCCTGAAACCAACAGATTTAACCCGGGATATGAGGCAGGCATTAATTCCAAAGTGTGCAGGGGTGGTGGAACGAAATCAACCCATGCAAAACAGTCATATCCAACTGTACAATCGATGGTGCATATGGTGATTCAAATCACTATTGCAATGTCAATAAAACAACCATTGAAAACTATGATGAGTCGACTCGAGTGTTTGCACAAGCATTAGTATTTGCATGGTTTTAAAATCAAAACAATGTTTCGAATATAGCACCAAGGATTCAATGATAAAATGTATGCTTTGTATGAAACCACTGAATTAAGGGTCTAATCACCATGTTAATGTGTTGATACAAAACCATTGGATTCGATCAAAAGAAATCAAACCACCATTGAATGAAGGACTGAATCACACTCATTAGAATACCATCACAGCCTCATAAAAATGGAATCATATTAACAACAAAAAATGTCAAATGAGTAAGGTTTTGGTGTCTTGTCATCTGTGTGAACATAAATGAATTGGAAATGCAATGAACACATGGACAAGAGTGACCATAATAATCCAGTGACAATTTTAATGCCATTGACGTGACTTCGAAATCAAAGTTTTCACGCTTGCAGTCATGAAAACGAGAACAAAAGGGAGGTGTGAAAATGCGCAAAATGACAGTGTTGCTTTATTCAAAAACTTGCGATGAGAATCAAGGGTTCCAAAACACTTGGGTAGGTAGCTTATTAGTATAGGATAAAAATGTGAAATGGCTGCCAACATGACACAAGGCATGCTACTGACACTTCAGCAACCTGCGTATGTACATAGGTTGTCCAAAGGTAGGGCGCATATGTACGCATGCAGACCCACTGCATGCCGTATACACCTCTGTAACTTCTCAAAAATAAAACTGACAGTCAAGGCTAACAAGGAAAGGAGTACTAGTATGGCAGACTAGAATCCCTTAAAGACTCAAAAACTTACAGAAAACTCAAAAAAGGTAATCAAACCAATTAAAACACCCAAAAACTATCCCCTAAAAACCCCAGAGGCTTCCCCAGTATGGTCACTAATTCTACTATAGTGGGAAAACACCCCTATGAACTACACTAGGGTTCAACATGTAAGTAGAGATAATCATTTAAAGTCTCCTAATTTTTAACAAATACCTCGACTATACCCCACATTCATGCATAAAACACAAAAATAAAAGGATCTGATAACTCTACCTTAAACTCCATGTCCGGTGTCAATCCTTTTGCATTCGGTTGTTCCTTGACTGCAAATATCCTCCCAAGGCTGACCTGCATGCATAAACAAACAAACAAAGAACTACGAACAAGCATCTTATATATGAATTAGTGGGTTAAATGTCATAATAAAACATGAATCAAACATAAAGATTGAACACATCATATGGGGAGACCGAAAAAGTACTTCCTTTTATTAATCCCATAAATTCACTTACAATGAGACCGACGACTGTTCCTCGAACATGGTCCAAGATATTCTTCACCAATATCCAAATGCTTCCACGTATCCTTCTCCTCTCACAATTCTCTCTAGGGAAATGGCATAAGCTTATGAATGAGGAAAAAGGCAAGAATATGGAATTCTGGCTCAAAACTCACAATGTGGTTGCGAATTCTTGGGGCAAGGGGGGAAAGTGAAATGGGAAGAGTTTCACTATTCTTATGCTTATCTTTGGATTGAGACCCTAACACCTCCTTTTATATGACAAAAAGGATGGTTATTCATTTGGGTGATGGGCTATAGGCAGTGGAACAATTGGGAAATTGTCCAATAACTCATAATCTCAACGAATTCCTTACAACTTTTTAATTTTTGAAACTTTTTTGGGTATACGTGGGTTGTAATGATGTAGCTAGTGTACGTACGTGAGCTGTAATGGTGTAGAAAGTGTGTATGTGGTAAGTAGTGGTGCAGGGCAAGTACATCTTCAAAAATATGGTTTTTAAGAAGAGTTTCTCAGTGATGGCTTGGAAAATATAGCAAGTAAGATGGCTTGATGCCAGGTATGCATGTATGGTGCTATTTAGAGTTATAACAAACATGTCCCTGAATGGCTTGAGGAGGTGAGTTGCAACTTGCAATAAAAATCAAATTGGGACTCATATGGACAAACTGTTGGTTGCATTGGATTTAGGGCATCGGGTTTCATCTAGTGGGACCCATCCATTATCATTCCATTTCTCAAAAAATCATTTGTTGGAGCATCTCCAGGACTAGGGTTTTTCTCAATGAGGCATAGTGTGATTTTTGAACAAGAGGTCAATTTTCAAAAACATTGTTTCGAGAAATTATGGATAACATGGTTGTGTGGGCCTTGGCCAAATAGATTTTCGAGAGATTACAAAAATCAAATCAGGACTCAGATGGATGAACCATCCATTGCATTGGATCCAGGGCACTGGGTTTCAGCTAGTGGGGCCCCTCTGTTTTCATTTTGTTGCCTAAAAAATAATTTGTTGGAGGATCTATGAGACTAGGGTTTTTCTCAATGAGACATAGTGTAATTACTAAACAAGAGTTCGATTTCCAAGAACATTGTGTCAGGTGATTTTGGGTAGCGTGGATGCATGGGCCTTGGCCAAAAAAATAATCGAGAGATTACGAAAATCCATTATGCTAGTCAGTTTGGATTTTATGGCCTTAGACCAAATTACCAACATGTCCATGAATGGATTGAGGAGGCGATTTGTAACTTGAGATAAAACTCAAACCAGGGCTTGGATGGACAAATCGTAGGTTTCATTGGATGTGAGGCATTAGGATTCAACTTTTGGGAACCTTTCGCTGTCATTTTGTTTCCCAAAAAAGAATGTGTTGGAGGATCTCCAAGACTAGGGTTTTACTCAATGAGACATAGTGAAATTTATGAATAAGAGGTTGATTTTCAAGAACATTGTGCCAAGAAATTATGGGTAGCATGGTTGCATGGGCCTTGTCCAAACATGTGTTTGGGAGCTTATGAAACTTTATTATGTTGCTTGATTTGGATTTTATGCCCCCCCTTCCAAATTGTCAACATGTTCTTGAATGGCTTGAGGAGGCGAGTTGCAACTTGTGATAAAAATCAAATCGAGACTCGAATGGATGAATCGTCGGTTGCATTGGATTTGAGACACCAATTTTCAGCTACTGGGGCCCCTCGGTTGTCATTTTCTTTCCTGAAAAATCATTTGTTGGAGGATCTTTGGGACTAGGGTTTTGTTAAGTGTGTATTACATATGTTTGACAATTTAACACATTAGAAGGCTATACATGGCAAGGCATGGAAAGGAATGACATGGAAAGGCATGGCATGCAAAGGAATTTCATGGAAAGGAAAGGAAATGCATGGGATGGAAAGGAAAGGTAAGGCATGAAATGGTATGGAAAGGCATGGCATGGAAAGTCAATTCAAGGCAAGGCATGGAATGGAAAGGAAAGGCATAGGATGACATGGCATAGAAAGGCAAGGAAATGTAAGGCATGACATGGCATGGCATGTAAAGTCGAGGCATGGCATGGCATGAAAAGGAAAGGCAAGGCAAGGCAAGGCATGAGATGACATGGCATGGCATGGAAAGGCATGGCATGGCAAGGAAAGGTATGGCTTAGCAAGGCATAGCTTGGGAAGGCAAGGCATGGCATGGCAATGAAAATAAATGCAAGGCATGACATGGAATGTAATGGCATGGAATTGAAAGGAAAGGCATGGCATTGCATGACATGGCATGGAAAGGCAAGGCATGACATGGAAAGGAAAGTTAAGGAATGGAAAGGCAAGGAAAGGAATGGCTTGGCAAGACAAGGCATGGCATGGCAAGTGTTAGCACTCTGTAATTTGCCTAAGGCTGCAGAGGCAATCACAGAGGTAACCTCGAACCACTTCGAGTCTTGGATCTAGCCCTCCAAGACTCAAAGAGGGATCTCTCTTTTAGATTTAACTTGGTTTGTAAGGGATGGATTTTAGGCTAGCTATGAAAGTAATGAAAATATGGAGTTTTTTATTTTTAAATGGTTAGTTTGGGACAGCAAGGAGGGCCATTGGGCAAATGGGGTCTGCGCTTAGAAATGTGGTTGATTTCTTAGATATAGACAAAAATTTTACACAGGGCAAGGTAGTGGACATGTTGGATCGAATTGAGTTTTAATGGTGTCGATTTTAGGAAGAACTAGGGGAGGAAAAAGCCAAGCAAAGGAGCAGCTAAGAATTCATGAACTGAGCTTTAGTAGAAAACATAAAGATTATCAAATAATCATATGCAGAGTATCTGCTGATAAATTCTGCTCTATTAATATCATTTGATAATGAGAAGTTGGAAACAAAGTGGAAAGAGGACAGGAAAATACTTTAACAGAGGAAAAATGCCACCAATACATCCGCACAGGAATCCTGTGAAAAGCATGTCCTATTACTGATCAATCATTAAAAATTACATAAAAAGTTTCAGGCCAAACATAGCCCACTGTCCAGCAAAAAGGGAAAAGACTTCAGGTCCAGCCAAAAGAAAAACATTCTACTGCTGAAAACCCACTCACACAGGTCGAAACCCTCTCCTCTCAGCCCAGTTGAACCCTACTTACATCCTTTACATGTGTATATATAATAAAAAACTCTCAGTCCTCCCACCCTCGAGCTCATTACTCTACTTTCTAAAAATAGAAAAGCAGTTACAATCATGCATGACATCTATAATTGTCTCCTAAAACAAACCACCAGTAATTTAAATGGAAACTAGATTTGGTATCTGCTGCTTCAACATCTGGAGTTGGTTAGGATTTGCTGGTGAATCCACTCTAACAGCATTAAAATGGATAGATGTAGAATTAGTTGAATGTTGGAGGTTGTTTGAGACTAGCTGCTAGTTGGAGGATCGGTGCTATAACCTCCTGCCATGTGTTCCCTGTAACTGACTTCCTTGTTCTACCAGATGGTTCAAACGATGCCTAAATGATGGGATATTTCACCACTTGTTATGCATGAAATTAAACTGCCACTGGTGTTTCACATGCTCTAATGTGGGGTATTTGTCTCACTGTCTATGAGGAAGCCTTCTATTTTGTTTTTCTGAATCTTCCCGTGATTTTGTAGCTAACACTGAAATGATCTCTTTTGGTACTGCTTGAGTACAAGGGTCCAGTGCAGTTTTGATTTGGGCTCAGATGGCACAGAATTATTGAGGAAAAGACAGACCACTACGCAATCATCCACTTTGGAAGTTGGATATTCTGGATGACAGTCTAGATCAAGAACATTGTCAATGCAACCAATCACATTGTCTTTGTTTGCAGCTACATTGTCAGTTTCAACCACATTATTTTCAGTTATGTGATAAGGACTTCCAGGAGGGGAGTCAGAAATCATCCCTGAGAGCTTCAGTAATATCATCCCTAAACTCATTTTCCAATCTATGCAAACCTTCATCTTTACTACAACACTATGGTTAGACATTTATTGAGACAAAGATCGTGCCCAAAGTTGATGCAAACCCTTTTACAATTTTGACCTTTCATAAATTTCATTTTCCTTGTTAACTACATCTGCAACGACAAACTCTGTAGTTCTTCGAATGGTTTCCAAATTTGCTTTCTTCAAGTAATGTTCCACAAGTCGATTCAACTGCATCTGTCGAACTGCAGTTGGGACATGACTGTGACGATTTCTTTTTCTCATCAACCAACAATGAGTTCTGCCCACCAAGCTTTGCATTTATTTTCAATATAACATTAGCAATGTACTCAGGCTTGCATTTTTTGACATGATCTGCCAAGAAAAACTCGGTCCAAACACCAAACTCCAACTCACATAACCTCTTTACAGTAGCATAAAGGTGTTTGTTATCTTGTTGAGGCATTATGCAGAGGGTAAGCTCGAGAGGGTTACCATTCTTCTCCGCTGATTCCGTCATATGTTTAACGACACCTTCAACATTCCCATTTATCTCTGTCTCCGGTGGTGCTTCCAAATTAGGGTTCATAAGCACACCATATGTCTTGCACAGTTCTGGAAGTCTGTTAGCAAAGTTTTGAACTGCTTGAGGTGGAACAAATTTAGAAAAATTTATCACTGCCCAGGAACTGTGAGGTAATATTGGCCTCATATCTGAAGGTAGTTGAATCAGTAATGGAAAGCTACCCATTTTTCCCAGGATTGCTTCATTTTTCCTTTCATAGCTACCTGCCTTTCTTGCAAGTACCTCTAGAGCCCATTTCCTTTTATCAAGTTTCACAATGCCAAAATGCCCAGCAAAATCTGTGAGTCGACTGAGAACTTGCCATTGCTATTATGTTGTCTTAATATCCAGAACGACGATGGTATCAACAAACACTTGGAAGCAGCATTCCATTTCCACCGCCTCTGTAAAACCACCCAATCCTTGGGGTTCGAAGCTACTGGGACGTCCAGGTAATAGAGCCCATGATTATTGACACATATACTCTGGCTGACACCTGGGTGCACAGAGTAATTCGTTTTTATTTTTGAAGTTTTGGGAATTAATCCCACATGCATGCGGTAAACCAAACTTGTGGCATTTATATGAGCCAAGAGACACATGGTCTTTCGATGAAGTGAGCCCGAGGCTATCTTGGAGTTTGGAGTTGGCGCTGGCTTGTGTGTTTGTTTTTAGTTTGTGGAATGGTGCTAACTCTTGGTGTTGAGTGCTTGGAGATTGGCCCTCGGCCAATATAAATTTTTGGAAAATAATTCTTTAACTTTTTGCATAAAACTCTGCATAAAGGCCGAGGGGCCACTTTTTGCTCAATTCACCAAAAATATATTATAAAAAACCCAAATTTGGCTAATAAACCCAACTTTTCATTTACCCACAAGAATAAAAAAAAATTCCATTCAAACCAATCCACAATTTTTGCTAAGAAATGCACCAGAACTCACTTTGAAGCTCGTGCACAGGTACTCATTTTCTGCTTGGTCAGTGATGAGCACCTTCTGCCACCTTCGCCATGCGTCATGAGAAAAAGTGTAAAGACTGAAATAGATAGATATTATTCAGGAAATTGATTCCCCTATTATATAGGGTTCTAACAGCAAGGAAAGGCATGGCATTGTAATTCAAGGCATGGAATTCCATGGAAAGGCATGGCAATCAATCCAAGTCATAGCAAGGATAGGAATGGCATGGAAAGGAAAGGAAATGGAACACATGGAATGGCATGGCATGGCATGGCAAGGCAAGGCATGGAATGGCATGGTAAGTGAAGGAAAGGAAAGGCATGGCATGGAAAGGAAAGGCATGACATGGCAAGGAAAGGAAAGGAATGGCATGTCAAGGAAAGGCGTGGAATGTAAATTCAAGGCATGGCATGGCATGGAAAGGCAAGGCATGGCATGGAAAGGAAAGGCATGGCTTGACATGGCATAGAATGGCTTGTCATGGCTTGGAATGGAATCAAAAGGCAACGAAAGGCATGTCATGGCAAGTAAATGCATGGAAAGGCATGTCATGGAATGGAAAGGCAAGGAATGACATGGCAAGGAAAGGCATGGCATGGCATGGAAAGGAAAGGAAAGGCATGGCATGGTATGGCAAGGAAAGGCAAGCCAGGGGATAGCATGGCATGGAAAGGCAAGGAAAGGCATGGCATGGAAAGGCAAGGAAAAGAAAAGAAAGGAAATGCTACATTTATCTGTTGCACATATCTTATTCATTGTGACCCCTACCTTGTCTTTAGAAGACATTTGGATTTCTTCGAGATCTGCGAATGAAATAATAAAATAGAACTCACTCATATTTGTGGTAAAATATTTCATCAATAAATAAAATAAATTATGATACCTACCTACCTCCACCACCTTGTTCATCCATCTGTGTCTCCATTAGATATACAATTTTTGGACAGGTTTTTTTTATACGCACATATGTCCTTCTCTCTTTTTCTAACAAACCAAATTCCCCCCTCCAAAAAAAAATATAATGAAAAACATATCAACACAAATCAAAGTGACACAATCAACATTGAAAACACATACAAGCATTTCCATGCTTAACACAAATTAACAAAAAACACACTTCAAAATCCAGAATCCTCTCTCCTCTCCTAGCCTAGCGAACCAATGCTCTATTCTCCTCTCCTAGCCTAGTGAACCAATGCTCTATTCTCCTCTCTGCTCAGCTTTCTTTCTCCTATCTTTCTCCCAGAACAAAGAACCAATGCTTTTATCTCCTCTATGTTCTGTTTTTTTCTTCTCTATGCTCTTCCTTATTTTCTTTTAAGTCCTTTTGTCATGCACTCATCGGACTTCAAATAATTTAATTTTGATTTAAGGAACAAAATTTTTCATCCCATGCTCCAAGTCCCATCCCTACTATTTTTTATTTTCAACAACATCGTTGGCACACACCTTGATTTTACATCTTCAACCTTACATTCTCATTGTGTAACAAACATGTTCCCCAATGAACATAATGAAAACAACACCATTAGCACATGAATAATTTTTCGGTCTTCAATCTCCATTACTGTCATTTTCAACGAACACCTTGCCATGCCTTGCCTTTCATTTTCGTTTCATGCCTTGCCTTTCCATTCCATGATATCCCTTTCCTTCCCATGCCATTCCATGCCTTTCCTTTCCATTCCATCCCTTTCCATGCCTTTCCTTGCCTTTCTTTGACATGTCATGTAATTCCATGCCTTGCCTTATTGTGCCTTGTCTTTCCTTGACTTGCCATGCCATTCCATGCCTTCCCTTTGAGATAGAAGAGGTTGAGGAGTGTGCTTGGCACATAAAAATTCCCAGGAGGAACAAGTGCACGTTCCTATAATGCACGTGCTCTAAAGTGTGTGTACATTCTAATAAAATGCATACATTCTTGTTGGGTAGGGATGAGTGCCCAACCTAAGGGCTTACGATTGAAGTTGGTTTAAAGAATAGAGAAATTGTTAGAGAACAAAGATGTGGGTGCAAGAGTTGTGGGGCATCTAAGAATAAGTATATGCATAGTGCAGTTAGGGCTTAAGTGTGGACAGGTTTAAGGGTCAAGTATAGGTTATGCCTAGGAATAGATGGATATTAGGGGGTCTAGGTCAAGCTCTAGTTTTGTGGAAAATTTTCCCTTATGGACAGGTCAAACATCCCTTGGATCAAGACTCTTTTGATCCAAGACGGAACGTAAAAAATGGTTTTCTATTTAATCATAATGAAAAGAGAAGGATATATGACTTACCTCTTTTCCATTGGTTCTCCTCATTGCTCCATCCCTTGATCCTGATGTACAAGCTCTTGGTGCAAGATAAATCCTACAAGGAACAAAGAAATACCTCCTTCTTCCACAATATATTATTAAGTAGAATAGATATATCTATATCAAATTAGACAAGAATAGACATGCATATAGTGAACAATATAAGAATGAGGGGAATAGGCTAAGTTATATTATGGAAATAAATAAATAGTGAAGCATTTATAACTTTGATGTTGATGTTGCAACAACTCCTCCAAGCTATCCTTTCCATGTGAGATCGGAAGAGCGTCGTGTAGGGAAAGAGTGTAGATCTCGG
>CBVK0102436497.1:0-11375 GCA_900067695.1 Picea abies | reverse complement strand
GGAATTCCACCATCCAAAGATTTTGAAGGTCCTCTGTTTATTAATTAAATAGTATTATCTACAGCATCTGCCTAGAACTGTAAGGGAAAACCAACATGCAATCTCATACTCCTTGCATGCTCCATGATTGTCTTGTTCATCCTTTCTAGCACACCATTTTCTTGTGGTGTTCTTGGAATTGTCTTCTCTCTACGAATCTCATGGTATGAACAGTAATCATCAAACTCCTTGTTGCAATATTCACCTCCATTGTTTGATCTGAGACACTTCAACATTTTTCCTGTCTCATTCTCAATCAAATCTTTCCATTTCTTAAAAGTATCAAAAACATCATATTTTTGTTGAATCCAATAAAAACATTTTTTTCTAGTTGCATCATCAATAAAAGTAACATAATAACAAGAGCCACCAAGAGATGATACCTGAGTTAGTCCCCATGCATCTGTATGCACAAGCTCTAACCTTTCACTCTTCTTTTCTTTTTCGACTATGAGAAGATCTGGCAACAAAATTCTTTTTTGAAGTATCTGCATCCTCTCCTCACTCATGTGTATGATCCTGTGATGCCACAGTGTTGTATCCACTCCTGTACAAGCTAAAGAGGTAGAAGAGTCAGTATTACCAGTACATAAATACAATGTACCTACATTCTATCCTTTTTCTATCACCAGTGATCATTTGGTGACCTTCCACACCTACTTTGTAAATATGGATATACAACCTTCACTTGCCAACTGCCCTATTGAAATTAGATTTTCCCATATATCTGGAACATGTCTTACCTCTTTCAACAACCATTGGTTTCCATTCCTTTGCTTTATTTTTACCTTTCTCATTCCAACAATTTTTCATGGTGCATCATCACCGAAATGAACCTGTCCAAAATCACCTTGAACATAATCTAGAAAATGTTTCCTATGGGGTGTGGCATGAAATGAAACCCCTGAATCTACTACCCAAGACTTAGAAATATTATCTACAGAAAGAATCAAATCATCTTGTAACACATCATATGTTACATTTGCTTCCTAATTTTTCTCATGTTGTCCATCTCTTTGTTTCTCTGGAGCTCTATAGTCTTTCTTCATACGTCCTTTCTTCCCAAAATTCTAGCACTCTATCTTTCCCATTCTGAATTTGGATCTATTCTTCCTATAATTCTTGTGGTTCCCTGAGCCCTTTCTTCTATCCTTTTGTCTTCCCCTGTTCTCCATGTTTAACGCATTACCTGATGTCTCACCTGTGTTTTTCTGTCACATCTCCTCGCTAAGGATAACACCAACAACATCGTCAAATTTTTAAGTGTTTGAACCAAAGAGAGAGTTACTTACAACCATGACCAAGCCATTCCAACTTTCTGGCAATGAGCACAAGATTATAAGAGCCATGACTTCATCATCAAAGTCCACTTTTACAAAACTTAGTTGATTAGTAACCGTATTAAATTCATTTAAATGATCTGCAACATACCCACCTTCTGACATCTTCATAGTAAATAATCTCTTCATTAGAAATACTTTATTGGATGCCGAGAGTTTTTCATACAATTTATCCAATGCGTCCATCAGCTCCTTCGTTGTCTTTTCTTTCAAAATATTGAAAGCCACCGACGTTGTTAGGCTTAGCCATATCATTCGTAGTGCATTTCTGTCAAGAAACTCATATTCTTCATCCTTCATGACCATCGACTTCTTTGATATTCCACCTAATGGTAGAAATAGATCCTTCTGATATAAATAACCTTCCATCTGCATTTTCCATAACTGGTAGTTTTTGGCCGTTAAATTTCTCAACCCTAAACTTTTCATCTTCTGCCATTGCTCCCACTCGAACCAGGAACCCTCTTTTCCTGCGAGTTACCCTTTGTTTTGATACTAGTTGTTAGAAAAATAGGATCGTAGAGCAATAAAATAAAAACAAATGCGGAAATAAAACACAGAAGATACACAATACGATAGAGACATAGATATACGTGGTTCACCCAGTGTGGGCTACGTTCACCAGAGAAATTGTCAGGTCCTTCATTTTTATTATCCGTCAAATGAAAGGATACAACCTACAGCACACCTGTTGTAAGCTCCTCTTCTTTCTCTCACAGACTCCTCTCTCATAATACAATATTCGTAATGATACAAAGTCACAATACATTTCCCTCATAAAAGAGGGTTTCCCTCTAGGGAAAAAAACCCTAACATAACTTCTACCATCAGATCTGCGACCTTATAATGAACGGTCCAAATTTACTATGAAATTATAATATACATTTACAAGGAAATTTTTCCTTTGGGGCCTTCAGCATGCTTTCCCCTAGACCCCCCCAGTTGGGGGGATCGTCCCCTTGCAACTCCCCCGTGTGGAGGGGTGTACAGTCTTTCTAGGTGTAAATTCTTCTTGGGGTATAAACACAAATGAAAACAAAAACCTTTGAATCAGGAAGATAATCAGGCTCCACAACCAATATTTATTATGTGGATATACTCTATATTGTACAATCATGTTAATAATAAATTAATAACGATTTCATATTTGTTCTCGTTCTTCTTGTTCTTCATTATGTCCTTTAAATTCTACAATCTCATCCATGTTGGATTTGTTTCAATCTATTATTGGATGGTAGGTTCTCCTTTTACCTTTTGTGTTTACTCATATTAGTGAGCTTTCTAATAAATGTATAAATAGTTTTCATTAAAAGAGACATGTTTTGCAAATCAACATTGAAGAATTCCTTCACAGAATGAGCCCTTCCAAAAAGTATAAAATGTGCATCCATTATCTCCCACAATTCAAATAATAAAACGATTATTTCTCCAAAGGTAACAACAACATGGCAATGGACTCCCATCGGAGTTTCTTTAGCTTCTAAGTATTTCTCAGTTGTTTATTCATAATTATCATCAGGCCCACTAATTGTAAGTGACTATGTGAATAATGGTTTGGGATTCAAGGAAACCTCTAGTTTAGAAATCCTCTTTTTCAACCTAAGGTTTTCTTGTTTTTGCTCCTTTACAAAATGTACCAATATGTCTCAAGTTGTCTGGTGCATTTTCAAAGCTCCATTAGGTCCTAATATTTTGGTGTCTACAACAACATTTTAGTCTTCTAAGCTTATTTTCCCTTTAACCCTGACCTTACTTATACAGAGTTTTTTTACTCCTTATTTTAACTTACATGGTGTAAGGAGATAAAATTTTATTTGAAAGTGAGTAATTTATGTTACATCTCTCCAGTTATCAATTTGTCTTCTTCAATCTACATGATTTCCCAATATGGCAATTTATTAGAACCGTCAACTTCCATGTTAGTCATTTTTCTCATGTGCTTTAGATTGTTCACCTTTGTCATCATTTGAGAATATTTTATGGTGAAAGGGATAGTGGCATGTTGAATTTCATGCTTATTTTTATGGGGGTCACCCCCATCACCATCATTAGAACTTGCTCTATCAATGTTCTTCCTTCCATTTCCACCAAATGGTAGAGAAAATCAATTTCTAGGATGGGTCGATGTCTTCCTAGCAAATTGAGAAACTAACCCCCTTCTACCATTAGCTCCAAACTTACACCTCTATTTTTCCTCATGTCTAGGCTCATTAATAACTTCTCATTTTCTATTTTCTTGAAGAATCTACATTTTTAATCAAGTATTATAACTTACTTAAGTATGAATATCATCGCGTAAGATGGAATCGTTAACTTCGATACTAGGGTTGCACGTTGGGGAAATCAATTTAGCATCTTTATCTACTTCCATGTCACAATATTCATTGTCACTGACACTTCCTACATATCCTCCTTCTTCAGGTAAGCAAGTATTGTCACCAATTGAAATTACATGGGTTTTGGAAGTTCCTTTACTATCAAAACCCTTCACAATATCGACCTCTTTTGGATCAAAAGAATTGAAACCCTGATCAATTTCAACTAAAATTATGATACTTTTGAATGGGGTGGGGATAAGCTACTTTTTCTTTCTATCAAGGAAAAATGACCATCTTTCAGCTCAATCAAGAAAAAACGATCACAAACAAACTTTGGAAGGAGATGAGGTTTTCCTTCAAATCTATAAAGTCTAATATATGTATGATGTTACTCATAAAAGTATAGAGATAAGGTCAAGGAGCTAGTTGAGTTTGAAAATCAGGTAAAAGTGAAGAAAATGGTAGATAATGTAGTAGTAAAAGAAGATAAAACAAGGACGAAAATGTAAGTATTAAAGCAAGTTATAAAAGTTTTTGTGGGGGGGGTTAACTAAGAGGGCAGATGTGGGATCTAGAATCCAAGCCAAGAAAGGTTTTATTTTTCTTATTGTTTATATATTGCAAAGTGGAAATCGTGTTGGGGATAATTGTAGAATTTGTGCCTCGTATGTGGGTTTATATGCTCAACTAGTTCAGTATTATTATGGTATTTGTGTTGTTGAATATTGTGATTGGAACCATTGTTGTTACTTCTGGAATGCGCTAAAACAACAACATCAATAGGGATCTTAGAAGAAACCCATCTCTGCAATATAGACTATGGACCTTTATTTTAAATAAAGATAAATTCAAGGAGGTAGATAAGTATGAAAACTAGGAAGAAAAGAGAAAATGGTGAATTGTATAGTAGTATTAGAAAAGAAAAAACTAGAAAAAATGGTAGAAGAAAGGAAATCAAAATTAGAGGCTATATATTTTTTTATCTTTATGTGGAGAGAATTCTTCCCTATCAACTTATTTTCCAAGTTTTGTGAGCTTAATAAGACAAACTCAATGGCATATCTAGGAATATGGACTTCCTTTTTCTTATGTTCACCCTTCTTGTCTACACCATGGATTTTGGATTTATCACTACCCTTCTTGTCTTCACCATGGCCTTTGGATTTATCACTACCCTTCTTATCATCGTCCCCTCCCTTTTTGTTTTCACCACCATCGTTCTTCTCCACAAAACCATGATTAATATATTGAATATACTAAATAAAATGAAAAACCTTTTCCAATCAACATTGTCATCTATTATCAGATAATCTAATATTCCTTAAGATTCTAGACTCACACACACACAAAAGATAATTTCCACCTTTGGTGGACAAAATGCTAGCAGTATAGAAAAAATGATACAATTGAACAAAATTATCAAGGCATTCCAACCAATGCAACACAATACTACATTCGAAAATAATTACATATACAAGGGATACCCTTTGGAAGTATCATATTCATAAATCTTGGATCTTAAAAAACAATTAAGCTTTAGTATCTTTATCAACTAGTATTGTTGGTTGCTTGGACAAATAACTTAGTTAAAACAAATTTCCCTCTAGAGGAATGGAGCCTTCCTAACCATGAAATAAAGGAAGGTAACACCATCTAACTATATATTGACTTTGCAACCTTGGTGTAAAGATCTCAGATATAACACCTATAAGCATAGTTTCTCCATATTTTTTCACAGTAATCATCATGATGCATTCATGCTTTGCGTAGTAAAGGGATGGTTGAAGGGGTCTTTGATTTCTCTTTAGATTTTGATTTTTGTGAACATTGTGTATAAGGTAACAAAATTGGGTGAGATTCACATCTAATGCTACAAGGGAAAAAGGGATCCTAGAGCCGATACACAGTGATGTGGTTGGACCTCTCCCTATTTCATCTCAAGGAGGATCTTTGTATTATGTCTCATTTATATATGATTTCTCTAGGAAAACATGGTCGTGTTTCTTGAAGAAAAAATCTAAGGTTTTCAAAAAATTCAAAGAGTTCAAAGCTCTTGTAAAAAACCAGATATAGAAGAAAGTAGAAGTTTTGAGGACCAATAATGGAGGAGAGCTTTGTGGAAAATATTTTGTGAAGTGATGTAAACAATATAGAATAGCATGGAAAAATACAACTACATACACACCTCATTAGAATGGAGTTGCAAAAAGGATGGATAAGACATTGATGGAAAAGGAAAGAAGTATGCTCAGTGGAGGCATAGAACAAAAATTGTTGGCAAAGGTAGTAAATATTGCATGTTATATGATCAATCATTCACCTACATCAGCATTGTTTGATCAGACTCCTCATGAGGCATGCACTTTAAGAAACCCTCTCTTTAATGTATTAGATTTTTTAGTTGTGACGCTTATGTGCATGTTAGAATGGAGAAAATGAGCAAGTTGGATAATAAAGAAAAGAAATGTATCTCCATTGTTTATAAAGATGGAGTAAAAGAATACAAGATTTCAAATACGGTAGTAAGGAAGACTATTTATAGTTGTGATGTCATCCTTAGAGAAGTTAAAAGCACTCCTAAGCATGAAAATGAACCAAGAGAAGTATAACCAAAGAAACTAAAGTTTGATCTGGAGAATGGAGAATACTCAACAAATGAAGATGAGTTAGATGAATCAGATGATGAGGAATCATAGACCTCCATCATGAGGGGATATATTCATGTAAGAAGGAAAACAAAAAGGTATAGTCCACCTAATTTTTGTTTTTCCTTTTGTTTTATTTTTTATTGAAGATTATGTTTTATTTTGAGGAGGGTATACTCTTGAAGAAGGCCATGGTAGAAGAAATGAAAGTCAAGTGGGTAGCGTCTCCCTATTTTTTAATTGTACCTATAAATTCTTCAATCTTGGATTTGTAATTCAAAGGTATGACTCATTCGCCTTGGTTCTTTTCTTCCTTCACTAAGGTCCACTCTTTCCTTCTTTCATCTTGTTGGATAAGTGTGGGGTCCTCATTAATGAACTATTTAGATCCCTTCAACTTCTTTCTTTCTCACAAAATTTGAGTTTTGTCCCATTCATTTTTAGTGTGACCTTCAATACTCTTTCTCTACCTTCTTGACCTTGTAATTTTCCCACCCTTTCTATTTTTTTGTATTATCCATGCCTACTCCATGATATCTCTTAAGAAGCCTATTATTGTCCTTGTTCTTTCTTCATCCTCATTTTTTTCATTCACTCCTTTGACTATAATGTTCACTCATGTTCTTCTAGGATAAGAGACCTCACCTCCCTGGGTGTAACAATATTTTTTTGCCTTGACCTCCCCTAGTTGAGTGCCTATTATCTTTGCCTAAGCTTTGGTCTTTTGAGTTTTTCGTTGAACTTAGTTTTCTCTTCTTTGGCCCTACCTAGTAGTGCCTTCATTTCCTCAATCACTGTGTTTTCTTGTTTGATCTCTCCCTTCTGTAAATATGACCCCCTATCATCTCAAGATTGAACTTAATCCAATGGTTTTATGCAATCTGTAAAGCATTGGTTGTCTAGCTTAGTTCTTTTGGTGTGTATTTCCAAGGTTTGGATGGAATTTTTTTTTCTCATGGCCTTATGTTACGTGTAATATATTATCTAACATTACTCAAACTTCACAACAATAAAGAATAATTGAGATAATTGAAGTATTGAAGTATTGAAGTATTGAAGTATTGAAGTATTGAATTTTTTTCCTTATTACGGTGTGGGAGTTCAACATTTCTATGTTTGTTTAGTGATTTTTTTCACTATGATGTATTTTCATTTTAAATGGAAATTGAAATCGACATCTAAGTCTTTATAAGATTGAACCTCTGTAACAATAATATCAATATACAAATTTCAAAGGACAAATTCGTTTATTAAATTTGATTATCATAATCTTGATTTTATTGATATTAATGATAAATTCATGATTTGCTTACAAGGATCATCAATAATTACGCCGAAAGGCGTATACCTATTGACAATGGGCACAATTAATGATCTTTTAACCTTATTTAATCTTAAACCCTAATATGATGGCTATGCATTGAAGATGCTGGCATATTCTTAGTTGTCCTCCAAAATCAATGGATTAGATTTATTGTTCATAACTTTCTTGTATTTATCAAGGCATCCGTTAACATGTTTACTTTTTAACATTTACCTAATCACATTAAAAAATTACTATAAGGATATGTAATTGCCACGTTTCATTTATCAACCTAATGCAGTCAAACATTTCATATTACCACAAACAGATTACCACAAACGTTTTATATTGGGCCAATGCATTCTTAGTATATTGGGGGCACGCGTTCTCAGCCAAGCCGCTACCTTTCGGCGTTCTCAGCCGCAAGTTAGTGGTTGTGCTAGTTATAACAACATCAAAATACAGCACAAGGACAACAAGAAGTCCAACAATATTAATTCAAATGCATTTCTTCTCTTTTCATTGCTTAAATTTTATTTATACAAAACCAAAAAAAACTTATTTTTTTCAAAAAAAAGTAAATTTTAATCTCACATTTATCATCTCTCTCCTAACTTATATAAATGAACTTCCTCCGTTGATGATCAGACAGCAATTTAATAGCCTCAAATCTCACAAAACATTAATGAAAGGAAAATCTTTTTGAGACCTTGCTCATAAAAAATGTTAGTTATTAAGACCTTACTCATAGAAAATGTTAGTTATTAAGACCTTACTCATATTGGCAATTTTGGAATTTGATTTTTCATTTTTGAAATTCGATATTCGCACTTTCAAATATTGATTTAGTTTGATCTTGATTTACTATACTTCTCCAAAGAGTTGCATGTATTATATAAATGTTACATAAGGTGAATGAGAATAGGTAAACATGCATTAATGCATAGGAAAGCATGAAGCACTAAAAGTACCTTAAGGGAAAATCTTAATGTAAAGAATATAAAACAAGGTTATTGTTATGCAATTTAAAAGGTGTAGACATGCAATATTGCATATACATGATTAATAATTTTTTGGAAGATCCTTGCTCCAAAGTTGGTGGTGGGAAGAATCTCAAGAGATGTTGAGTCGAAATCCTCTACAAGGCTTAAGAAGTCCTCCTATTGAAGTGCTTTGAGATATGTAACTCATCAAATAATGTGAAAGAAGTCATATGGTTGGGCATGGCTTGGCTTGCTTGTTTTTAAAGGATTTTAAAACCGTGGAAGGACTTCAAAGAACAAAATGTGGGAATTAATCTAATCAATCAAATTAGTCAACTTCAAGGAGTACACAAGATAACAAACAGCAAGGCTTAAACATAGTACCAATAACCTAAAAAATAAATAAATACATCTGAAGTATGTAAGTAATGAATATTGCTAGAAAG
The DNA here is from genome assembly GCA_900067695.1 of Picea abies. Taxonomy (NCBI): domain Eukaryota; kingdom Viridiplantae; phylum Streptophyta; class Pinopsida; order Pinales; family Pinaceae; genus Picea; species Picea abies. Next base: position 2,301 of record CBVK0102436497.1, on the reverse strand, counting down.
TTGCAAACCCTTCCTTCCCTATCTTATTCCATAGAATGGGAAAGTATCCATCCATAGATGTTATGGGGGCATTTTGGTTGACGGATTGAGGTGATATAGCCAACAAAAGCGAGGTGAAAGAGATCTTCTTAATAAGAAACTACTTTGGCTTTCCCCTTGATTGGAAGCTAGTTGGTATCGCGCATTGGAAAGGAAGATAAATTTCGTGTTGAAAAATCTGAACTTAAAACTTAGTTAAATCTTGGTTTCAACCTCCAATATACCAAGGACTGTAATGCAATAAGAACACTAACATTCAACAACAGAATATGAGAAGAAATACACTAACTAAGCCATCAGCAGCGGAATAAATCTGAATAGTAAACAAATTTATACATTTGGCACAAAAATCTGGACAATGCCACTTGAAGACTACTCAGGAAAAGATGACAGATTTAAGGACAAAAACTTATTCTTCAGCTTTAGGAAATAATATCAAAGTTGCAACAGCATTTAAATACAGTACTTATCTCCCTTCCAACAAGAAACCCTCCTAGGAAACTGAAACAGAAATTTGTCTTGGAAATTGTGCCATGGTTGTATGGCCCAATACGGTCAGCAACAGCACCAAAAAACGCCTAGTAAATCGTGCCAAAAAAGTACATCACAACCATGTCCCTTGCAAAACAATATAAACTTAACAAAAGTGCCTAGAAATGTGTGCCAACCAGTTGATAAAATAGTCATCGATTTTAGTGCCCTTTTCTTTGTTGTATGACCAGCAATCTTTGTTGTACAACCTCCTCCTGTAGCTATAGTACAGACAATAATAAATGTGGTCTTCTACCTTGGAATGTGTGTCTATCCCTCACCTAGGGATGTGTGCCAACTCCCTCTATTGTTACTCTTTCCCTCCAAACAAGAAATTTCTCTTGGGAAATGTGTCTCTTCACCTCCCACTCTTCTCTTCTCAAAAAGTGTGCCCCTTTCTCCCTCATGAGTTGTCTTTGTCTATTTTCAAAGTGTAACTGCCCTAACCCTTGGTCTTCCAATGAGATTGATGGTCAAGATTAGATCTTGTCCTCATGAGATCAACGGTCACAACTTAATCATTCGTTGAGGTCACTTAAGTCACTAAAGTGACCCATAACATCATAAAGTCATTTTTACACTTTAAAAATAAAAGACCCAACTTTATAAAATCACATTATGAAGTTACTTTATAAAAACATATTATAAATTCACTAGGGAGAAAATGTGCTCGGTCACTTCCGCATGTTGGGCGTCACCTATGCGAGAGAGGTAGTTCTGGTACCTTCACCAGAATCTGTCTCCAACTCATCAGCTGTCGTGGCTGCTCCTTCTGTACTAGAAGCCTCTGTTCCCCATGAACAAGAATCCGCTTCTCCCATTGCACTGGAAGCATCTGCTGCTACCTCCGTTGATCTATGAACTGAAGACATGCTCCTAGGAGATTGCACACTCTCTTGAGCATCCATATATGTCAACTCATGCCTGCTGATTCCTTTGAGAGTCCTGGAAGAGGACCGACTCCTTGGTATCAACTCTCTCTCATGCAACCTGCCCACTCTCTGACACAAAATCTAAATCTAGAAGTCCATTGGACCCCAACCTAGGTTTGTCCCAACAACCTGTACAATCTCTCATACCCTCCCTGATGCCAAGCCTCACTACTGCATCCTGGGTTTCTGCTCCCTCTGAACGTATGAGTACTTGTCCACCCTCAAACATAATTGCATACCCCATGTCCTCCAAGGATGATACCGAGAGCAACTTCATCCCTGGGACATATATCACTCCTACCATCTCCAGAGATCCTCCTAACTCTAGTTGGAATTTGACATATCCAACCCTTTTCACTGCATGCATGGTGCGCACCCCACTCTTCACATGGCAGTCTGAGCTCGTCTCTAAAACACTAAGGAACATCAACCCCATTCCTGTTATATGACAAGTTGATCCACTGTCCACGAACAACACTTCAATGTCCTCGAACACAAGACCATTACTGCCTAAGGGACCAATCATCAAAGAAAATTTCCTTTCATATTTCTCTGCAAACTCAACAACCTCAACAAACACTGACACCTCTGGTTCCGACTTGTTTTTCTTCTTGTTCAGACACTGACTAGCGTAGTGGCCATTGTTGTGACATGCAAAGCATCTCACTTTGCTCATGTCTTTCTTCTTCTCATTGTTTTTTTCCACAGGAACAACATTCTTTTAGTTTAAACCATCCACTGCCTTCTCTTGAGACCCCTCCCAGATCTCCTCCTGTGTAAAGTCATCCCACAATCTGCT
>CBVK0102436496.1:0-13731 GCA_900067695.1 Picea abies | reverse complement strand
TGCCCCTTGAAGAATACACAGGAAAGATGACAGATTTAAGGAGAAAATTTCTTCATTCAGCTTTAGGGAAAATTCTGATAGAACAACAATACACTTTCAGCATTAATAAACTGTACTATCTCACTATCTGAGCAAAAATTTCACCTCATTTCCTGTGCAACAGTCTTGAAATCAGAACTAGATTTCCTGTACAAACAGTACGGACTGTACAGTCACAAACAGCAGAAACAGTGTCTCGATAATGCCCAGAAGTAGTACAGAACAATACCTTCTTGTACGGATTTATCAGAAACAGAGAAACAGCTAGAAATTCATGCCAATGCCCAGCATCGATTTATTTGCTAGCTGTAGCTGCAAAGCCAGCATAAGAAAATGTTGTACGGCCCTCTCAAAACCGTACTGTACGGCCCTTCTTTGTTGTATGGTACTGAACCATCTTTAATACTGAAATCTCCTTGAAGTGCGTGCCAATCCCTCTCCTAGGGATGTGTGCCAACTTCTTTTGCTGTTGTTTTTTCCTCCAAGCAAAGAAACTTTTCTTGGAAGTTGTGCCTTTTCACATTCCCTCCAACTCTCCTCAAAGTGTGTGCCCCTCTCTCCCTCATAAGTTGCCTTTATTCTTTTTCAAAGTTTAACTGCCCTAATCCTTGGTCTTCCAATGAGATTGACGGTCAAGATTAGATCTTGCCCTCATGAGATCAACGATCACGACTTAATCATTCGTTGAGGTCACTTAAGTCACTAAAGTGACCCACAACATCATAAAGTCACTTTTACACTTTAAAAAATAAAAGACCCAACTTTATAAAATCACTTTATAAAGTGAAGAAAATGTGCTCGGTCACTTCTGCATGCAGAAGTACCTCCGAGCTATCAAATCTAACATTTTGGGTAGGATTGGACCCATGGATTGGAAGCAAAGACTCCCACAAACTGTCAACTCCCTTCATACAAGATCCCAAGTTCAAAGGCTACCCCACTCTAAGGCATATAGCAAGGGAGCCCTTGCCACCAATCGACAACAATAATGGCTTGCCTTGAGGGAATTAGGTCTCAAGGAAGAATGTGCAAATAGTTGGAAGGCCTATACCGACATCTTGAGAAAGTGCTTTATCAAACTAAGTGAAGGGGAAGACGAGTTTATTTGGTCTCTCAACCCCTCTAGGGGGTTTACGAACCAAAGGTTGGTTACAAAGCTCTTGCTTCTGAAGGCAAGGAGAACCCACCCATTTGTTGGTGGAAGCCAATTTGGAAGTTTAAATGTCGTGCTAAATCTAAAATCTTTGTGGCTCTATCTCAACAATAGGGCCCTAACTTGAGACATTATACAAAATTGAAACTTCGAAAGACTTGGTAGATGTTGTATCTCTGACACTAAAATAGAATCCAATTTCCATCTCAGAATTTCATGTCCATGCTTGAAACAATTTGGAAAGAGATGGAAGGATTAAAATATATTCATAATACTTGGGAAGGTGACACCATTGAAGAAACTTCCAAACGATGGTGTCAAAATAAGGACACAAAAAAGCACAAAGCCCTCCCTCTCACTTATGCTCGAGGAATCTAGCTAGCCAAAAATGCCAAACTTTTGAATGTGTGGACACCCTTCCTTTTAAATGTGTCACTTAAAGTCTCAACATCCTCAATTTCTCTTCCTCGCAAACAAGGTATAACAAAACTCATAAACAAAGAAATCCCTTGAGCCTTCTTTGATGGAGCCTCACAAGGTACTCCTAGTGGTGGGGTGGGGGGGATTATATATCTTTCCCCAAGCCATACCATCTTCTTCAAATCTAAAAATGGTCCTACAACAAACAATTTTTGTGAACTTATGGCTTTCAATTGGTTCTTATGATGGCTCGGGAAAGAGGAGTTAGACAAATTCAAACTTTTGGAGACTCACTTCTAGTCATTCAATGGATGAAATGAGACTTCACCTTGAGAAATTTTACCTTGAAACCGTTATTTCTAAAATCTTTGTGGCTCTGTCTCAACAATAGGGCCCTAACTTGGGACATTATACAAAATTGAAACTTCGAAAGACTTGGCAGATGTTGTATCTGTGACACTAATATAGAATCCAATTTCCATCTCAGAATTTCATGTCCATGCTTGAAACAATTTGGAAAGAGATGGAAGGATTAACATATATTCATAATACTTGGGAAGGTGACACCATTGAATAAACTTCCAAACGATGGTGTCAAAATAAGGACACAAAAAGGCACAAAGCCCTCCCTCTCACTTATGCTCAAGGAATCTAGCTAGCCAAAAATGCCAAACTTTTGAATGTGTGGACACCCTTCCTCTTAAATGTGTCACTTAAAGTCTCAACATCCTCAATTTCTCTTCCTCACAAACAAGGTATAGCAAAACTCATAAACAAATAAATCCCTTGAGCCTTCTTTGATGGAGCCTCACAAGGTACTCCTAGTGGTGGGGTGGGGGGTATTATATATCTTTCCCCAAGCCATACCATCTTCTTCAAATCTAAAAACGGTTCTACAACAAACATTTTTTGGGAACTTATGGCTTTCAAATTGATTCTTATGATGGCTTGGGAAAGAGGAGTTAGACAAATTCAAACTTTTGTAGACTCACTTCTAGTCATTCAATGGATGAAATGAGACTTCACCTTGAGAAATTTTACCTTGAAACCATTATTTCTTGACATCAAAATATGCAATCAACTTTCACTCTTCTATCTTTTGCTTATGTCTACAAGTACAAAAACAACGAAGCAGACAAGTTTTCCAAATAAGGACTGGCACTACAAAAGGGCACATGGAAAATCCTTGAACTCATTCAAGGACAATCTTCTTTTTTTCATGAACATTGGTTTTAATTTCTTCACTTTCTTAAAGAATATGGAACAATGATCCCTGAAACTGCTATTTTATGAATCTTTTTGGGGCCATATATATATATATATAAGGAATATTGGAGCTGAAAATTTTTTGAAGCTTCTATGTAAAGAAACGAGCTAGTATTAGAAACAAGAAAAAATTTTAAAATTGTATGAGGATGAGCAAGCTCTATTCTATATACTCAAACAATGCAAGCATTTGGTAAAGATTGTTTAAGTCCTTTTGTATTTGGCCTCATGACAGTCTAGAATACTCCTAAATATATGCTGGCAAGTTATCTAAAGCTCTTTCTTTGCAATAATGAACTTTTTCCGAGCAAGAGTTCAAGGATGGAGAACTCCAACAAGAAACTATTCTCTTTATTAATGATGTGTGATGTAATGGTTATTGTAATTTGAAGATGGAAAGGTCATTGTTGATGGTAAGCCATGAGAAGTTTTTTTGAATGTATCTTTTTGGTCCTCAAATGCACAAATAGGGGTTTTAATGGCTCGGGAAGACTATAATAAGTAGGATCAAATGACACTCTTGTAGTTTTGAAGAGTGGGGAGTCTTTTTAAGCTAATTAAGTGTCATAAAGACAGTTCAAAGTATACTCAGATTTCAGCTCTAAAATATCAAATATAACAAATTTTCATGGAAAAAAAATTGCAGAGGAACAAGCAAGGATGTTCAAATTTTAGACTTTAAGAAATATAGATAACCTGGGGGGAAATAATGAGAAAATTATAAACACATGAAGCAAAACGTGGTATAATTTATAATCAATTTTGCTTGGAACAAAACAATTATAAAAAACAAAACAAAAGAGATTATTAATCTTTTAGACATGTTAATATAAGTTTTGCTTGTTCAAAACTCAATAGTATCATGTTCTCACTGTTATATTTAATATAATTAAAGTCCTTTAATTTATCTGTCTTTTAAGTAATCTAGTACTAGTGAAAATGCTAACCTAACTTCATGTTTACCAATGTAAACCATAAAAATAACTTTATCTGAAGCAAATGAACAAATTTATAATCCATTAGGCATTTCCCAAAATGGCATTTTCGCTCCAATTTGATATCCATGATTGAGATAGCTCTTGATTACAATCTCGTTTACTAGTATGCATATAGAAAAGAACTACATGAAATTACATCTTCAACTTCACTTCCCTGAAGTTAGAGTAGATGACTTTGTATGAAGTAGGCTATGACTTCTTGTTATAGACACAAGTTAGTCCATCCTTAACTACGCTTGAAAAACATAGACACGACGTGAAATGCAATGGAACACCAGCTTTGTTCAGTATGAGAACATTTCAAATTAAGCTGTATTGCACCCTTTCCCAACAATGATATTGTAGCTAATAACCAAATACAACTCCACTACTTGTGATTCCCAATCAGCCTTTTTTGCATTTTCTGCTCTAACATTCCAATAAATTCAAGAATTGAAATAAGGCCACCATAGGATCATGTGGAAACAAATCCAAATAAAAGATCGGAGAAAAAGACGGCCAGAACTATTATGAACACGAGAGTTTTATCTTTTGGAAGTGGATATTCTTTGCCAAATCCAAGGCAAAGGTTGTAACTAAACTTGGCCATAGTCGAAAATTTGAAATAGGGACCACTGATTTATTATCCCCCATCTGCCCAAAAGTCTTTTCACTATTAACTTTTATCTTCTGGAAGTGCATAATCTTGTCAAATCCAAGGCTACGGTTGTCGCTAGAATTGGGCATAGTCGAATACTTGCATTGGGAACCATTAATTTATTGTGTTGTGAATGCAAATTATCTTGTCATCTGCCCACATAAAGCAAAATAGTATTTTCATTATGAAATGTATCTTTTGGAAGTGCATATTCTTTGCCAAATCCAAGGCCATGGCTGTCACTAAACTTGGGCATAGTTGAATATTTGCATTAGGGACTTGATTTATCGCACTGTGAATGCAGAAAATCTCCCCATCTGCCCACTAAAGGAAAAATAGTATTTTCAGTATTATACACTTAAACACCACAGCGTTTTTACGCATTGTTGTATTGTTTTGTTAATCTTTTCTTAATAGACTTCCTTCAGCCTAGATGCCAAGTCTGAGGTGTATATATTCTGCCATATTCCCCTGAGATTTGCACCAGTCTTCATCCCTTTTTAACATGTCATTCAGGTGGGGCAGATCACAGTGAGAATGTAACCCTGGCGGATAGCTCAACAGTCCGTCATCCTTGCCAGTGAATGAAAGCCCCATTGGAATAATTTTCTTAATCTTATCTCTAATTAATTTAGTATTAAAAAGCATCAATAATTCATTGAATACTACCACTTCTAAATAGTTTTTGTTTGTCTCATTTGGCTTTATAGTGGATCTGTAAGTTACAGACAAAAACATCAAAATCATATTGTGACGTATTGGCACAAGGGGAAAATGCAAATGTTGAGATTATAAATAATAAAAACAATAGCTAAAACTACAAATTATACAAAGAAAACTAGCTTGCAAGTTTTCTTAAAACTGCTTCAGCTCTTTGCTCTATCTTAGGTAAAGCCCACTCATGCTGAATTATATCTAGACCGTCTTTCTCTGCTCCCAGACTCTGTCAGTTCAAATCAAACAAAACATTTGTTACTTTCAGCAATAACCTATTAGAGGACAAATCCTCTAATACAAACTAATAAATAAATCCTCACAACAAATTCCAGAATATGAAAGCAGTCCATCAGAACTCATGTCTTAATTAATCAAATAAAAGAATCAAACATACAGACGATTCTAGAAGACTGCAAATTGAGTGCCAAGAATCATCATTAACAGTCTGAAGTACCTAATTAACTGCAATGAATGTTAATCCAAACCAAACATACCTTTGATGGATCAACCCCAAATCCACTCATTTGCATCATTCTTTGTGTATCATCTGTGGCTGCAAGGCAGAGGCAAAAGAGTTGAAGAAAACCGAATTGTAGTTGTGATCAGGCAGGAATGTAAAATTGGACAGCATAAAGATGAATCACAAAGGAAATTACAAAAATAAGAATGCGATGTTCAACAACTGCAGAACCACAAAATGCAACATTATATAAAATAAACTTGGAGCTAACCATTTTCTTCTCCAAGGATCAAACTAAACAACCCCCGGAGACCAAAGAGGTTTAAGAAGTACCTGCAAAAAAGAAATATCAGAAACAGGAGTTTCACATTGGAAAACATTTGTCAACATAAAGATTAATTTTCGTTGTTGCTACATTCTACCTCCAGGCAATGCACCAATATCCTTATTTAGAACAATTTAGGAAAGACAGTAAAACATCAATCCTCATAATGGAATTTCATTTTCCCCCCTTCCCTTGTCTACCCAGACAACACATCACACAAGACCAGACTCTTTCTGAAATTGCTTTCATGATATAATCTGCATAGATAACAGTTCAAATAGAGGCCTTCTGACTCAAATGTGTTACATACCATGAACGACTGCTCACGTAGCTAACATCCACGGTACTTAAATCAATCCCATTTTGTAACATAGAGCGGAAGCGTTGAGTTAAAGGAAATGGTATCTTGGCTGCAAAACAATGAAACAGCTCAGAGATCAATCAATCTATAACTAAGACTAGTGAAAAGCTGCACTAACTTGCTTGTTGCTGCATAAATGAGAGTGAAAGAAAAATGAATAATCATGTATTGAAGTTTTTGCAATCTATTTGTGCCCTTGTACATATAAAAAAAACTGGGCGAAGCTAAAATCCAAAAACTACATTCCTGTCACAAAAGTGAAAACTAGAAGTACCCATAAGCCACAAACAATAAAAAATAGAGGTCTATTACTCCAGAAAAGAAACTATACTGAAGTATATAACTGATCTGGCAGATTCGATCTAGTGACTAAATCATCATTTTTGGTTTCCATCCAGGAGCCTTATGCAAAGTCATGCAACTTCTATAATGTTGGAATGACCTAGCAAGAATGGATTGCTGCTTATCTTAGAGGATGCAAATTCAACTCAACATGTCAAAAGGTGAACAGCAGACAACCAATTCACCACATGTTCCATTATACAAGTGCTACGTTTTCCGGAGAGACCCCTTCGTACAATCTAATGCAATATTTCAGAGATTAAAACAATCAGAAAAAGGAAATGACAATTTTTAAATGGTGTCGAATTGAAATTTGTTAGGCGCCATATCCATTGTATTACATTTCAATTGCAATCTGGAATTCCATCTCAAAGACACTGAATTCTGTAATCTTAAGCTTACCACCAAATGTTGGGAGTGATAACAGTTGCATGCAGTCATGTCTGTATCTGAGCATTGGTAAAACAATCTTTGTGAACCTAACAAAGGGAATGGAAAGTAATAAATTTAGCTTAAGAAACAACAAACTACCCCTTGTGAAGATTATCTCCTTTCGAAGAAGAGAGCAAACAGAATTTCATTGAGCACGCGCTTTATGAAACAACCTTGATGCAACTTGCTATTGGCTAACTATAATTCTTCACTTGCTGTTTGTGAAGAATCTGAAGCATATACCCAAAATACAATATTTCCTTTATGATCAAGACGAGACAATTAATGATGATTTTTACTAATTTTAATGGGAGCTTTTGTCTGGCTCCAAATCTACTCTATTCTAATGAATTTGTGACACAGACAAGAGCCATGCCTCTAGGTACATGGACTCTAAATTAGTCCCAGCACAAATTCCACTACACAATAATTAGCAAATGGCCATAGTGGTGCATAGGTACACTGATAAAATGAGTAGTATTGGAATGTTGCAATGTAGGTTGTCTTTCGATTATATAAGTGTAGTTGGAATATCAATGGAGTAGATTGACAAAAGTACAATTTTATTTGTTAAGGATCTTGAATCTAATGTAAATTTGAAAAGAAATGTATAATTTCCAGAGAACTGAATTGTGGCATTTCGACCAACTTTTTAAAACAAAAAAGACAAATTGAATGTGTTTGAAGTACAGTATTGGTACAAGGGCAGATTTGAATGATGTTCATATTTAAACTTCAGTAAATCATCTATGGCATTATAAGAAAAAGTAATAATAATAGATGGTACAACTATATATTAAAAAGAGTGTTTTAACATACTTTGTACAACAAAAGCTGGCAGTGCCTATTTAGTAACTATGCAAACAAAACTACTAAGCACCCATACATTTTCTAAATAAATAAAAAAATACATAAACAGTTGAGAATGCTAACAATTGCCAGCTGAGGAGGAAGAATGGGATCTCTCACTTCCTTGTGCATTTCATCAAAACTTGTCTGATTTATGAAGTGCTCTTGGAGAGAGGTACATATCTAACTCTCTCAAAGAGAGCATCTTGCTTACCATCTCATCATTTTTTATGTTAACGAGGATTTTTAGAATAGACTAGAATCAATTATTTTGCTTCTCAATCCAAGCTGGATGAAGTCATAAACATGCCACTTATTAATGATAATACAACTTACTCCATAATAGATTAATTATTAAAGCGTCAACCATTTAGTACACAAATAGCATCAACCATCTAGCAGTTACAAACTTACAATGTTATAATTCAGATAGCATGAAGTAGACTATGAAATAAGCCATTGTGACCAAAGCATGATAACATGCATGTAATGTTTACAAAATAGACCATGTGCCCAATTTACAAAATAGATTAAGTTGAAAGTTGAAACTGAAAAAACTAGTGACTAAATTGAGCTACAGTCTATGGATGACAAGTAAAGAAATGAAAAAAGAGACAATTCTACTATCTACATCCTATGTCCTCTTGCCACGAGCAACTTTTGCTCTTAACTTTTTGTGATCAAGGAAGGGTACCACCACGCACTGCACAGCCCCCACGTGATTGTGGGAGGTTATGAAGTTGATGTTGCTGACAATGGATGGCATCTCACCCTGATCAACATCTTGACCATTAGCAATAATATCACCCTCCAAGTGCTCCAAAACTAGTGCTCCATCCTTTAAATTATCCTCCTCTAGATTGTTGTCCCAATTCTTAAATGTTCTATTAGTCTTCATCTCCTCACAATAATCGAACAACAACCTCAAGTTGTAGTGCACATAAACCAAGCTTTTGCTTAGTAGACATTCAATTTGTTTCTCTTCACATAGTGGATGAAGTTGTATGTGCTCCAACATCTCTCTGCAAAATAAGTATTAAAAACTTGTGAAAGCACCTTCACCGCCAAACATTGCAATTGTGGACAAGAACTGCCATACAAGTTCCACCAATGGATAGCAATCATGTTATCTTGATCAATGTTACTTGGAGCATCCTCCTAGGGGCCACTCTCGCCCCGAAACCACACTCCGAGCACAAGCATCCGAGGAGTGCCCCTGGGAGTGCACTCCCTAAAATCAGGAGCACTTTGAAGCTCCCTGGCGCACTTCCTACCACTGTGGGGAGCACAACTTTCCCGGAGACACTCATGTAGCATGGAGCGCACTCCCTAGGTGCTCCTGGGACACTCCCCACACGCTCTTTAACTTGCCTAGACGCTCCCGTAGAAAGAGAGAAAAATGAATTTTATTTAATTTCTCTTAAAGGTAAAACCTAGGGGAGGTTTAGGGTTGAGGGAAAACTCAAGGGAGAAACAAAAGCAATTCTCCCCCACTATTTTCCTTGTTACATTCATCTTTGTGTGCTTGAGCTTGGAGTGAACATTCATCTCCTTCTAGTCCTTCCTCTCCAAACAATAGGTCATCATGAATATTCATATCTTCTTCCCTATGATTCCTATTCCCCACCAACACCATTAGAATCAATAACAAAATTGTACTCCACATGAGGAACATTTTTTTCAAGTCTTTGATGGAAAACCTATAATAGAATGGGAGAGAAAGAATGGGAAAGAGTAGCAAAAGATAACAAATAAACACACATAAAAAAACAAAGCATAAACTTAAATCCTACCTCTTCAACTCTCTAACAACAGTAGGGATGTCTATGGCGTCCTTCAATCTCATATCCAAGCTCTCGCAAATATGCTCTCCTCAAAAACTTTCACTTTGCCCTCTCAAAACCCTAACCAAAGATGAGTGAAATGAGAAAGGAAGAGGGATTAGGTTTTTTATAAGCCCAATCACTCTTCCATAGTGTGGGACCCACTGGGGCCTTCCCATTGGCCCCGCATAATAAAGAAATTTATGCAAAATAAAATTGTCTTTTCCAACACTTATCCCAAGAGCACTTGTGAGAGTACCAGAAGAGCACCATCTTGGTTCGAGAGAGCACTTCCACCTTGCTTCTATCGAAAGCACACTTCATGAGCGAGTGGGTGCACCCATACATCTAATATATTCGTGTAATAGTTCATAAGGAAGCCACAATTCAAACTTCAATGTTAAAAAATTCCTAGAACACCTTTTTTGAAATATAACACCTTCGAAGGCTATAGAAAATACTCAAGATTGTTATTAGAGATTTGCTCTTATATAAGGGTCAAACCTAAGTTACATCAAGTTTCAAAGCTATAAGGAAAGAAGGGACAAATTTCACAGATAGCTAAAGAGCAAAGCCAAACTTCAAGGGGCAGCACATGGGACAAGGTGAATGGGGGCAACACATGAGGTGGATAGGGGGCAAAACAGGAGGAAAACCAATAAAACACAGAGAAAAAATAAAGATAACTACTCATATTTGCACCATGTTGTTCGAAGCCTGACTTTACACTCTTTTCATATTTGCTCTAATGATTTTTCACATATGGTTTTTTATCTTTATTAGTGAGTTGTTTCTTTCTTTTCTTTGACTTTTCTCTTTTTGGGGGAAGGGGTACTAATGTAGGTTAGCTAACAAAGAAATTAGAAAAAAAAAAGAGATTTTTAGGATGGAGGACACCTAGGCATTCATTTTACCCTTTTCCACAAGACATCCCCATACCCATGTGCCTTGAGGAATAAAAGGAATGCATCCTAGGAGTTGGATGCATCCGACTTTGCATCGAATGTCCGTAGAATGTGCCCTAGATTCATAGGGATAAACTTGTTAGGTACAATAGGTCAAACTCAACCTTTAAACTTGTTAGCGATTATCACACAAGTACTTAAACTCAAGGACTGAAGAAGGAATGAATAAAGAAGAGGAAAATAAATCATGGGAGACATCACTACCACATTGTTTTTGTCCATGTCCTTCCTAAAAAAGGAGATTTTTTAGAATGGAGAGCACCTAGGCATTCCCTTTCCCCTTTTGCATAGGGCATCCCCATACCCTTGTGCCTTGAGGAATGAAAGGGATGCATCTTGGGATATTCTACAATATTCTGGAAGAAATTCAAATGAGTTCATCAAAGTATAGATACAAGCAACAAAACAAACAAGAACCCCAAAAAGAAAAACAATCTTCTTTATGGTATAAGCTCAGAGATTCAATCCTCATTACAATCATTTGTGGCCTACAGACCTTCTCACCACATTGCAACCAATATTCCAAGAAACCAAAGAACTGAATTTTATACAAATTCTAAAGGAATTATCTCGACTCCATCTTCTCAACATTTTTCCCTACTATTTTATGCATTGAACCTCCAAAAGTCATTTTTCAAAAATATAGGAACATAATCAACTTGTATTCCCTCTCACATATGCTAATTCACATTGTAGATCCATGTGGAGATGTGGAAATCAGATAATATACAAACACCAATCTGGTTGATGCACAAAACAAATTGGCTTTGTTGTTTCCTTAATATTATTCCAATAGCTCGTGACTACACATCCTCAAACAATTGGATTTCGAAAAAATAAAGAGGAAGCTTAGAGAAGGTCAACCAAAATATTTGAAATTGATAATGCATCATTTCCTTCATGGAATGCCATTCAACACCCATGCAATAAACTCCATTAGCATCAAAAGTTGGAAAGAGATAACAACTTTGCCCGCATGTGGAAAGTAAATTCTTCTTCGTCAAATACTATGATGTGATAGGTCCCCGTTCAAAAGTGACATGTGAATTGTGCCATTATACTTCTCCACATATTTTCCCATTTGTGCATAAAGGCTTAAAGATCGACAAGCAATAAAAGACCCATTATTGTTGGCTTCACAATAAAGAATTCAAAACCCAAAACCATACTACAGCTATAAACAAAAGTGGATACTTAAATAAACTCAAAAACTAAAACAAAACATGATTTGGTTATGAAGGATCATTGATTCACCTAGGATGCTCCTACATTAGACCCCCTGGTAGAAAACTCGTGAGCATCTTGTTCACGAACGCATTGGAGACTCATTCGATGACTATTTGAAATGGTCAAGATCAACTTCTGACATCCAAGTAGCCCCAAGTTACCCCAACTAAACTTTGCGACAAGTTACTGAAACTCTTATCTACCACCTAGTCTGGATTACTTTGTCGCGGCTATTATCAAACCTGCGCATGTATCTCTCATAAAATCAGCACTCGTCATACTCGCTTCTAGAAAATTCAACAAATTGGATACTACCTTTGGAGTCCCTCCAAATTTGAAATGGATTCTTACCTGTAGATCTATTTATAGAATTGTTATATGCAAATTCTTCTTCTGCCAAAACTAAATCCCATTGCCCTAGATTTCCCCCAACTAAACTTCACAACAAGTTATCCAAACTCCTATCTACCACTTCAATTTTCCCATCCATTTGTGGATGAAAGGAAAGACTAAACTACAATTTTTCATATTTTTCAATTTTTCCCCTTTTCTTCCATATTTTTTTCCAAAAATGTCCAAGGAGCTTACTTTCCATGTAAAGCAATTGTCCCACTGCCCAGCGAAACATGTAAGCAAACTTCTTTGAAAAACAAAATTGCTACATTCATTGCATCAAAAGTTTTCTTGCAAGGAATGAAGTGTACCATTTTTTAGAAGTGATCAACAACCGCGAAAATTGAGTCATTTCCTTGCTATTTTCTCAGCAAACCAAGGACAAAGTCCATGCTCAAATCCTCCCACAATGTTTTCGATACAAGGATTGGTGTATACAACCCAGCATTCATACTTCTTTTAGAAAGTTGATTAATTCTGCAACATTCCACCCATCTCTTCACATCCCTTGCAATTCCCAATCAATCATATTGTTCCTCCACTAAAACCTTTCTAAAAGAATCTTGATTAAATTAAATTCTCCCATTGAACTGGTGGGAATGCATAGTTGTTGATTTCAAAACAGAAATCTTTCTTTAAGGAAAAATTCCAATTACGTAGGTCTATCCTTTCTCCATAGCTCTTTAAAAGTTGTCCATGCCACTCTAAAATATGTGTCTTCAACATACAACTCTTTCATATTTTTCAATCCAAGAACTTCTACAAACATTACTACCAACAAAGTTATCCTTCTACTCAAAGTATCTACTACAGGATTTCATTTTCCAGTTATATGCTTTAAAACAAAAGGATGACTTTGCAAAAACTCTACCCATTTCATGTGTAGTGGCATTAACTTTGCTTGGTTGTTTATGCGTTCTAGCACCCAGTGATCATTGTACAAAACAAACTCTTTGGGCAGCAAATAATGTCACCACTTCTTCATAGTTTGCATGATAGCGTAGACCTCTTGATCATAAACTAAACACTTTCTTTGGGCTTCATTCAACTTCTAAGTTCTCTGTGAAGAAAACACTCAATCTACCCTCTTGACTCAATACTACATGTTGACCACCTATTTTGACTAGGGGGTCAACTTCATATACCATGAAGATATGTACCTAGTGGTACAACCAGTTTGAAGATTTTTGGTTCAACAACGAAAATTTTGCTCTCGACACATCTTTCTATGTACTCGAAATGCCCACTCCCCTACGTGGGATAATATTGTAATATACTAGCATGAGTCAATTTTTGTCTAGTTACCTAGGACTTTATCATTAGG